>CM067366.1:22666107-22675575 GCA_034401795.1 Chaetoderma sp. LZ-2023a
ACCCTCTGCCCTACAACCACAAGTAATAAACAACCACCATCCTCTGCCCTACAACCACAAGTAATAAACAACCACCACCATCCTCTGCCCTACAACCACTAGTAATAAACAACCACCATCCTCTGCCCTACAACCACTAGTAATAAACAACCACCATCCTCTGCCCTACAACCACTAGTAATAAACAACCACCACCATCCTCTGCCCTACAACCACTAGTAATAAACAACCACCACCCTCTGCCCTACAACCACTAGTAATAAACAACCACCATCCTCTGCCCTACAGCCACTAGTAATAAACAACCACCATCCTCTGCCCTACAACCACAAGTAATAAACAACCACCATCCTCTGCCCTACAGCCACAAGTAATAAACAACCACCATCCTCTGCCCTACAACCACTAGTAATAAACAACCACCATCCTCTGCCCTACAGCCACTAGTAATAAACAACCACCATCCTCTACCCTACAACCACAAGTAATAAACAACCACCATCCTCTGCCCTACAACCACAAGTAATAAACAACCACCATCCTCTGCCCTACAGCCACAAGTAATAAACAACCACCATCCTCTGCCCTACAACCACAAGTAATAAACAACCACCATCCTCTGCCCTACAGCCACAAGTAATAAACAACCACCATCCTCTGCCCTACAACCACAAGTAATAAACAACCACCATCCTCTGCCGTACAACCACAAGTAATAAACAACCACCATCCTCTGCCCTACAACCACAAGTAATAAACAACCACCATCCTCTGCCCTACAACCACTAGTAATAAACAACCACCATCCTCTGCCCTACAGCCACTAGTAATAAACAACCACCACCATCCTCTGCCCTACAACCACTAGTAATAAACAACCACCATCCTCTGCCCTACAGCCACAAGTAATAAACAACCACCATCCTCTGCCCTACAACCACAAGTAATAAACAACCACCACCATCCTCTGCCCTACAACCACTAGTAATAAACAACCACCATCCTCTGCCCTACAACCACTAGTAATAAACAACCACCATCCTCTGCCCTACAACCACTAGTAATAAACAACCACCACCATCCTCTGCTCTACAGCCACTAGTAATAAACAACCACCACCATCCTCTGCCCTACAACCACTAGTAATAAACAACCATCATCCTCTGCCCTACAACCACTAGTAATAAACAACCACCACCATCCTCTGCCCTACAACCACTAGTAATAAACAACCACCATCCTCTGCCCTACAACCACTAGTAATAAACAACCACCACCATCCTCTGCCCTACAACCACTAGTAATAAACAACCACCACCATCCTCTGCCCTACAACCACTAGTAATAAACAACCACCATCCTCTGCCCTACAACCACTAGTAATAAACAACCACCATCCTCTGCCCTACAACCACTAGTAATAAACAACCACCACCATCCTCTGCCCTACAACCACTAGTAATAAACAACCACCACCATCCTCTGCCCTACAACCACTAGTAATAAACAACCACCATCCTCTGCCCTACAACCACTAGTAATAAACAACCACCATCCTCTGCCCTACAACCACTAGTAATAAACAACCACCATCCTCTGCCCTACAACCACTAGTAATAAACAACCACCACCATCCTCTGCCCTACAACCACTAGTAATAAACAACCACCACCATCCTCTGCCCTACAACCACAAGTAATAAACAACCACCACCCTCTGCCCTACAACCACTAGTAATAAACAACCACCACCATCCTCTGCCCTACAACCACAAGTAATAAACAACCACCACCATCCTCTGCCCTACAACCACTAGTAATAAACAACCACCACCATCCTCTGCCCTACAACCACAAGTAATAAACAACCACCATCCTCTGCCCTACAACCACAAGTAATAAACAACCACCACCATCCTCTGCCCTACAACCACTAGTAATAAACAACCACCACCATCCTCTGCCCTACAACCACAAGTAATAAACAACCACCACCCTCTGCCCTACAACCACTAGTAATAAACAACCACCATCCTCTGCCCTACAACCACAAGTAATAAACAACCACCATCCTCTGCCCTACAACCACTAGTAATAAACAACCACCACCATCCTCTGCCCAACAACCACTAGTAATAAACAACCACCATCCTCTACCCTACAACCACAAGTAATAAACAACCACCACCATCCTCTGCCCTACAACCACTAGTAATAAACAACCACCACCATCCTCTGCCCTACAACCACAAGTAATAAACAACCACCACCCTCTGCCCTACAACCACTAGTAATAAACAACCACCATCCTCTGCCCTACAACCACAAGTAATAAACAACCACCATCCTCTGCCCTACAACCACTAGTAATAAACAACCACCATCCTCTGCCCAACAACCACTAGTAATAAACAACCACCATCCTCCACCCTACAACCACTAGTAATAAACCACCACCACCATCCTCTGCCCTACAACCACAAGTAATAAACAACCACCATCCTCTACCCTACAACCACTAGTAATAAACAACCACCATCCTCTGCCCTACAACCACTAGTAATAAACAACCACCACCCTCTGCCCTACAACCACTAGTAATAAACAACCACCACCATCCTCTGCCCTACAACCACAAGTAATAAACAACCACCATCCTCTACCCTACAACCACTAGTAATAAACAACCACCATCCTCTGCCCTACAACCACTAGTAATAAACAACCACCACCCTCTGCCCTACAACCACTAGTAATAAACAACCACCATCCTCTGCCCTACAACCACTAGTAATAAACAACCACCACCATCCTCTGCCCTACAACCACTAGTAATAAACAACCACCACCCTCTGCCCTACAACCACTAGTAATAAACAACCACCATCCTCTGCCCTACAACCACTAGTAATAAACAACCACCATCCTCTGCCCTACAACCACTAGTAATAAACAACCACCACCATCCTCTGCCCTACAACCACAAGTAATAAACAACCACCATCCTCTGCCCTACAACCACAAGTAATAAACAACCACCATCCTCTGCCCTACAACCACTAGTAATAAACAACCACCATCCTCTGCCCTACAGCCACTAGTAATAAACAACCACCATCCTCTGCCCTACAACCACAAGTAATAAACAACCACCACCATCCTCTGCCCTACAACCACTAGTAATAAACAACCACCAGCATCCTCTGCCCTACAACCACAAGTAATAAACAACCACCATCCTCTGCCCTACAACCACAAGTAATAAACAACCACCATCCTCTGCCCTACAACCACAAGTAATAAACAACCACCATCCTCTGCCCTACAACCACTAGTAATAAACAACCACCATCCTCTGCCCTACAGCCACTAGTAATAAACAACCACCATCCTCTGCCCTACAACCACAAGTAATAAACAACCACCACCATCCTCTGCCCTACAACCACTAGTAATAAACAACCACCACCATCCTCTGCCCTACAACCACTAGTAATAAACAACCACCATCCTCTGCCCTACAACCACAAGTAATAAACAACCACCATCCTCTGCCCTACAACCACAAGTAATAAACAACCACCATCCTCTGCCCTACAGCCACAAGTAATAAACAACCACCACCATCCTCTGCCCTACAACCACAAGTAATAAACAACCACCACCATCCTCTGCCCTACAACCACTAGTAATAAACAACCACCATCCTCTGCCCTACAACCACTAGTAATAAACAACCACCATCCTCTGCCCTACAACCACTAGTAATAAACAACCACCACCATCCTCTGCCCTACAACCACTAGTAATAAACAACCACCATCCTCTGCCCTACAACCACTAGTAATAAACAACCATCATCCTCTGCCCTACAACCACAAGTAATAAACAACCACCACCCTCTGCCCTACAACCACTAGTAATAAACAACCACCATCCTCTGCCCTACAACCACTAGTAATAAACAACCACCATCCTCTGCCCTACAACCACTAGTAATAAACAACCACCACCATCCTCTGCCCTACAACCACTAGTAATAAACAACCACCACCATCCTCTGCCCTACAACCACAAGTAATAAACAACCACCACCATCCTCTGCCCTACAACCACAAGTAATAAACAACCACCATCCTCTGCCCTACAACCACTAGTAATAAACAACCACCACCATCCTCTGCCCTACAACCACTAGTAATAAACAACCACCACCATCCTCTGCCCTACAACCACTAGTAATAAACAACCACCATCCTCTGCCCTACAACCACTAGTAATAAACAACCACCACCATCCTCTGCCCTACAACCACTAGTAATAAACAACCACCATCCTCTGCCCTACAACCACTAGTAATAAACAACCATCATCCTCTGCCCTACAACCACAAGTAATAAACAACCACCACCCTCTGCCCTACAACCACTAGTAATAAACAACCACCATCCTCTGCCCTACAACCACTAGTAATAAACAACCACCATCCTCTGCCCTACAACCACTAGTAATAAACAACCACCACCATCCTCTGCCCTACAACCACTAGTAATAAACAACCACCACCATCCTCTGCCCTACAACCACAAGTAATAAACAACCACCACCATCCTCTGCCATACAACCACAAGTAATAAACAACCACCATCCTCTGCCCTACAACCACTAGTAATAAACAACCATCATCCTCTGCCCTACAGCCACTAGTAATAAACAACCACCATCCTCTGCCCTACAACCACTAGTAATAAACAACCACCATCCTCTGCCCTACAACCACTAGTAATAAACAACCACCACCAACCTCTGCCCTACAACCACTAGTAATAAACAACCATCATCCTCTGCCCTACAACCACTAGTAATAAACAACCATCATCCTCTGCTCTACAACCACTAGTAATAAACAACCACCATCCTCTGCCCTACAACCACTAGTAATAAACAACCATCATCCTCTGCCCTACAGCCACTAGTAATAAACAACCACCATCCTCTGCCCTACAACCACTAGTAATAAACAACCACCATCCTCTGCCCTACAGCCACTAGTAATAAACAACCACCATCCTCTGCCCTACAACCACTAGTAATAAACAACCATCATCCTCTGCCCTACAACCACAAGTAATAAACAACCACCATCCTCTGCCCTACAGCCACTAGTAATAAACAACCACCATCCTCTGCCCTACAACCACTAGTAATAAACAACCATCATCCTCTGCCCTACAACCACTAGTAATAAACAACCATCATCCTCTGCCCTACAGCCACTAGTAATAAACAACCACCACCCTCTGCCCTACAACCACTAGTAATAAACAACCATCATCCTCTGCCCTACAACCACAAGTAATAAACAACCATCATCCTCTGCCCTACAACCACTAGTAATAAACAACCATCATCCTCTGCCCTACAACCACAAGTAATAAACAACCATCATCCTCTGCCCTACAACCACTAGTAATAAACAACCACCATCCTCTGCCCTACAGCCACAAGTAATAAACAACCATCATCCTCTGCCCTACAGCCACTAGTAATAAACAACCACCATCCTCTGCCCTACAGCCACTAGTAATAAACAACCATCATCCTCTGCCCTACAACCACTAGTAATAAACAACCACCATCCTCTGCCCTACAACCACAAGTAATAAACAACCACCACCATCCTCTGCCCTACAACCACAAGTAATAAACAACCACCATCCTCTGCCCTACAGCCACAAGTAATAAACAACCACCATCCTCTGCCCTACAACCACTAGTAATAAACAACCACCATCCTCTGCCCTACAGCCACTAGTAATAAACAACCATCATCCTCTGCCCTACAACCACTAGTAATAAACAACCACCATCCTCTGCCCTACAACCACTAGTAATAAACAACCACCATCCTCTGCCGTACAACCACAAGTAATAAACAACCATCATCCTCTGCCCTACAACCACAAGTAATAAACAACCACCATCCTCTGCCCTACAGCCACTAGTAATAAACAACCATCATCCTCTGCCCTACAACCACTAGTAATAAACAACCATCATCCTCTGCTCTACAACCACTAGTAATAAACAACCACCATCCTCTGCCCTACAACCACTAGTAATAAACAACCACCATCCTCTGCCGTACAACCACAAGTAATAAACAACCATCATCCTCTGCCCTACAACCACAAGTAATAAACAACCATCATCCTCTGCCCTACAACCACAAGTAATAAACAACCACCACCATCCTCTGCCCTACAACCACAAGTAATAAACAACCACCACCATCCTCTGCCCTACAGCCACAAGTAATAAACAACCATCATCCTCTGCCCTACAACCACAAGTAATAAACAACCACCACCATCCTCTGCCCTACAACCACAAGTAATAAAACAACCACCACCATCCTCTGCCCTACAACCACAAGTAATAAACAACCACCATCCTCTGCCCTACAGCCACTAGTAATAAACAACCACCATCCTCTGCCCTACAACCACAAGTAATAAACAACCATCATCCTCTGCCCTACAACCACTAGTAATAAACAACCACCATCCTCTGCCCTACAACCACAAGTAATAAACAACCACCATCCTCTGCCCTACAGCCACAAGTAATAAACAACCACCACCATCCTCTGCCCTACAGCCACTAGTAATAAACAACCACCATCCTCTGCCCTACAACCACTAGTAATAAACAACCATCATCCTCTGCCCTACAACCACAAGTAATAAACAACCACCACCATCCTCTGCTCTACAACCACTAGTAATAAACAACCACCATCCTCTGCCCTACAACCACTAGTAATAAACAACCACCACCAACCTCTGCCCTACAACCACTAGTAATAAACAACCACCATCCTCTGCCCTACAGCCACAAGTAATAAACAACCACCACCATCCTCTGCCCTACAACCACAAGTAATAAACAACCACCATCCTCTGCCCTACAGCCACAAGTAATAAAACAACCACCACCATCCTCTGCCCTACAACCACAAGTAATAAACAACCACCATCCTCTGCCCTACAGCCACAAGTAATAAACAACCACCACCATCCTCTGCCCTACAACCACTAGTAATAAACAACCACCATCCTCTGCCCTACAGCCACAAGTAATAAACAACCACCACCATCCTCTGCCCTACAACCACAAGTAATAAACAACCACCATCCTCTGCCCTACAGCCACAAGTAATAAACAACCACCACCATCCTCTGCCCTACAGCCACTAGTAATAAACAACCACCATCCTCTGCCCTACAACCACTAGTAATAAACAACCATCATCCTCTGCCCTACAACCACAAGTAATAAACAACCACCACCATCCTCTGCTCTACAACCACTAGTAATAAACAACCACCATCCTCTGCCCTACAACCACTAGTAATAAACAACCACCACCAACCTCTGCCCTACAACCACTAGTAATAAACAACCACCATCCTCTGCCCTACAGCCACAAGTAATAAACAACCATCATCCTCTGCCCTACAACCACAAGTAATAAACAACCACCACCCTCTGCCCTACAGCCACAAGTAATAAACAACCACCACCCTCTGCCCTACAACCACTAGTAATAAACAACCATCATCCTCTGCCCTACAACCACTAGTAATAAACAACCACCACCATCCTCTGCCCTACAGCCACAAGTAATAAACAACCACCACCATCCTCTGCCCTACAGCCACTAGTAATAAACAACCATCATCCTCTGCCCTACAACCACTAGTAATAAACAACCACCACCATCCTCTGCCCTACAACCACAAGTAATAAACAACCATCATCCTCTGCCCTACAGCCACTAGTAATAAACAACCACCACCATCCTCTGCCCTACAACCACTAGTAATAAACAACCATCATCCTCTGCCCTACAACCACTAGTAATAAACAACCATCATCCTCTGCCCTACAGCCACTAGTAATAAACAACCACCACCATCCTCTGCCCTACAACCACAAGTAATAAACAACCACCATCCTCTGCCCTACAGCCACTAGTAATAAACAACCACCATCCTCTGCCCTACAACCACTAGTAATAAACAACCATCATCCTCTGCCCTACAACCACTAGTAATAAACAACCACCATCCTCTGCCCTACAGCCACTAGTAATAAACAACCATCATCCTCTGCCCTACAACCACTAGTAATAAACAACCACCACCATCCTCTGCCCTACAACCACTAGTAATAAACAACCACCATCCTCTGCCCTACAACCACTAGTAATAAACAACCATCATCCTCTGCCCTACAACCACTAGTAATAAACAACCACCACCATCCTCTGACATCGTTATAAAGCCTGCTGACAAGGGATCTGCTACTGTATTAATGCGTAAGGATAATTATATTCGTGAAGCACATCGGCAACTCATTAATCTGAAACACTACCGCAAATTAGACGAACCACTCTGGCAAAATAATTGTGATAAATTTAATGGAATCCTTCAAGAAATGGCTGACAAAAAGGCCATAACGAAAAAGCAGTTTAAATACCTTACTGCTAAACGAGATTCAAATCCACGTACGTTTTACCTTTTGCCAAAAATTCATAAACCTATTGAGTCATGGTCCGACCCTATGATACCACCGGGTCGACCTATTATCTCTGATTGCGGCTCTGAATCTTATCGAATTAGTGAAATTATTGATTACCACCTACAACCAATTGCGAATAGACATTTCAGCTTTTTGAACAACACTGAGGATTTCCTATCCGAGGTCTCCAAAATTTCTGTTCCTCCAAACTCACTCTTGATAACCCTCGACATCGATGCTATGTACACAAACATTGACATCGAAAGGGGTCTGTCTTCTGTTCGCAGAGCATTTGATAAATATCCCGATAACAATAGGCCCACTAGCGAAATATTAGCTCTCCTGGAGCTGAGTTTAAAGGGCAATGATTTCGAATTCGCTGGCGAAATCTACCAACAAATCTGTGGATGCGCTATGGGTAAACGTTTTAGTCCTAGTTTTGCCAACATCTATGTAGCTGAGTGGGAAGAAGATGCGCTTAACAAATGTCCTAAGCAGCCCTTATTTTACCGCCGTTACCTCGATGATATTTTTATGATCTGGAATCATTCGAGGGAAGAGTTTGATGAATTTTTCACTATTTTGAACAATCACGATCCTAACATCAAACTTAAAGCCAACATTGACCAGTCGTCCGTAGACTTTTTGGACGTTACTCTCTACAAAGGTGTAAATTATAACACGAGTGGGCTTCTTGATTACAAAGTATTCTTTAAGCCCACAGATTCCCATCAACTACTGCATAAGAAATCTTTCCATCCACCTCATACTTTTAAAGGTATTATCAAATCACAGATTATCCGGTTTCACCGAAATTCTAGTGATAGAAAGAATTTTGAATCTGCGTGTTCCACCTTATTTAAAGCCCTCAAACCGAGGGGAT
>CM067366.1:25247955-25288697 GCA_034401795.1 Chaetoderma sp. LZ-2023a
TGAATCGATCCACCAAGCGGTTTCAGAAGATTTTTAACGATGTTTCTAAAAATCGGCCAAAATCCATGATGGCCACCGGCAAAATTGGCCGATCGACTTCCTTTGAACAAACCTAGATCTGTATGCCCTAAGGATGCTTCCTGTCAAATATGATTGAAATCGGCCCAGCAGTTCTTGAGAAGTCGTTTAAAGAAAAAGTTGATGGGCGGACAGACGGATGCTGGACAGACGATGGACGGTCGCCACGGTATAAGCTCACTTGGCCATTCTGGCCAGGTGAGCTAACAATGCTAAACTGTCTCTATTTAGCGTGCAAATAGACATTTACTAAGCATCTATTGTGATATCGTTGACTAATATCGACCATTAACCCTTTAATGATCATACCGGCCAAAACCGGCCGTTGTTATGGTCTAGTTGAACGTCCATTTACAAGTCAAGAATAGAATTTTTGAAAATTAACCCCTGGAATGATTGGCTCGATAACCGAGCCAGTCATTCTAGTGATAAATTTTCAAAAATTGTGTTCTGTAAATGACCATTCAATAGGCAGATATTTAATTTTCTTGACCAAATTTGACGATTGAAGGATTAAAGTGCAGCGCATAAGTCACCTGAGCACCATGTTAGCCAATCTGAGCACCATGTTAGCCAATCTGAGCACCATGTTAGCCAGTTCAACCATAAATCACCCACATGTAAGCCTTTAACCCTCAAATTTGTTCAACAAAGTTTCAATTTTCTCAAAGAAAATGTCCATTTGCAGCCCAAGAGAAGACGATTTTTGAAAACATACTATTGGAATGAATTGCAGGAAATGTCAATTTCCCTTTCTCCGAGATCTAACAATACTCACCATTCTGTTACTTCTGATATACAGCTGGCCTTGACAGCGGCTCTAGGATTATAGACTTAGAAAGCTTTACCGACTCCTGGGAACCGGGTACCCGGCTCCCCACTGCCGAGTACCCGTTTACCATAGAGCTCATATTGTTTGCATAGCCACCAAACAAGAGAAAACTATGGCTTGCCTCCGTGGGGCTGGGAGGCTGGGTCCGTAACAGAATGGTGAGTATTGTTAGATCTCGGAGAAAGGGAAATTGACATTTCCTGCATTCTCCTTCGATCAATACTCACCATTCTGTTACTTCTGATATACACCAGATTTGATCAGTAACCTGGTGGGAAGGGGCAAGCCATACATGCTAATTTTGCCCCTTGGAGAAAGATTTTAGACTTCAAACTTGACTAACGGAGACCTAAAAGGACCGTCAAGTTTACGGAACCGAATCACATTCGCGTCACAGCCCCCCCCCCTTTTTCCTCCTAAGAAAAGGGAGAGAACTAACGAACATGTATCTCGCCTGAAAACACCAATATGCCAAGAGGGCTAACTACTCCCTGCATATCGCTTGTATTAGCCTGAGAATGAGCATGAATATATAAGATGAATGAACATGATACATATACATAATACAAAAAACTCTCACTTGTTGAATTACCTTATGATAACAGGACTTCAGACGTACCGCCTACAACCATACACCGGTTCGGCCATCAGTGACACAATCTGGTTGACATCCTCTCGCTTGACCATGTCTGCTTTAGGTTCTTTTCTTACCAAAGTGAAAAAAGGGGAAAAGCAGTGTGGTCACTAACTATCGTTTCAAAACAGCTAAAGCGAGTGGATTGGCTGAGTCTGACACATCCCTCATATAGTAATCCGTAAATGAGGACTCACAGTGCCATTGTGCAACGGCCATGATGTCCTCTAACGGAACACCATTGTAAAGGGCGGTCGAGGCGGCTATTCCTCTAACATCGTGTGCCCTTACGCCCTGCACCTGGTGCCCAGTCGCCATCTCATGAGTAGTCTGAATGCATTCGACCACCCAACGAGAGATAGTATCCATGGATGCGGCGCCATAAGGCTTTTTATGGCAGATCCACAAATGTCTATCGTTCGACCGTAACGAGTCAGTCCGTTTCTTGTACTTAGTCAAAGCACGGACCGGGCACCAGACACTGGCATCACGATCAAACCTGGTTAACTTCGGTATAATGATCGGTTTGCCGGGATATCTCAAAGATTGGTTCTTTGACATAAATTCTGCTCTTGGCAGAAGACGCAGACTTTCTCCAGAAACAATAAATCGGTTCCTCTCTGCCGAAAGCGCATGGATCTCACTGCGCCTTCTAGCTGAGGAAGCTGCCAATAGAAAGACCGCCTTTAGAGTCAAATGCTTTAGACTAGCCGAACGCAACGGTTCGAATGGGTGCTTGGCCAGTACATTAAGCACTAAAGATAGACTCCAGGCTGGAATGACTACCGGTTGTCTCGGTCGGAGATTGCTCATTCCCTTCAGCATCACGTTTAACTGGGCCACCTCTGGACTATCCCTGTTGGCTAGACAAGGGATAACTGATGCCAGAGCTGACTTGTATCCAGCAATTGTGACGGGAGCTAGTCCTGTAAAGAACAGCTCACAGAGAAAATCTGCTATTTGCTGAATAGTGGATTGAAAGGTATCAATACCCTTTTCTTCACACCAGTCTGCAAATCTGTTAACCTTGTTGTTATATGACTTGAAGGTTGACCTCCTTCTCGCAGCTGCGATGAAATCAGCAGCCTGTCGAGAAAAGCCTTCCGACGTGGAACGTTGTTTGACAACATCCACGCAGTCAATTTGAACATTTCGGGACGCTCGTGTAGGAAGCGTCCCTTCGCCTGGGAGATTATGTTCGGAATCTCGGGCAACTGCACAGGATTTTCCACCAGCAGATCTAGAAGATCCGTGAACCACGCCCTGCTTGGCCAATACGGCGCTATTAACAGGACCAGACACGGTTCCTCCCTGACCTTCACCAATACCTTCGGTAGAAGAATGGTGGGTGGATACGCGTAAGCGTGCATCCCTCTCCAGCTTATCGCCAGAGCGTCTGTATCGACGGCATTTGGATCTGGAATCGGCGAGACATATGTCATGATTTGAGCATTTTCCTTTGTGGCGAACAAGTCCACGTTGGGTTTGCCCCAATGCTCGAAGATCCGTCGTAGAACTGGAGGGTTGAGGGACCATTCTGTTGGCAGAATTCTCTGTCTGCGAGACAAAGCATCCGCCAGAATGTTCAATCGGCCAGGAATATGAGCTGCTTTCAAAACAACCGAGTAATTCCTGCACCATTGAATCAAGTGCCACACCCTGATGCACAGGGTGGGCGACCTGGTCCCTCCTTGGCGATTTATATATGATACTACTGTCGAATTGTCCGACCGTATCAATATCACCTTGCCCCTGATCATCGGAAGGAATTCTTCCAACGCCAGTTCCACTGCCATCATTTCCAACAGATTGATATGCAGCTGACTCTCCGGGAGAGTCCATGTGCCCGAGACTTGGTGTTCTCCCAAGCAGGCACCCCACCCTTCCAGCGATGCGTCCGTGTAGACGGACAGCTGGGGGTGGGGTAGGTGCAGCGAAACCCCTATTAGGAGATTCTGACGCTGTTTCCACCATAGAAGATGCGATATTATCGGCTCCAAAACTGGCACCAGTTTTGACAGGGGTTCTGTTCTCTGTTTCCACAGAGACATCAGATACAACTGGATAGGTCTTCGCATTAGAGCAGCGTACGGGATAACCTGCTCCATGGAGACCATCATGCCCAGCATCTGAAGGAACCGCCTCGCCTGAATGTGGTTTCCCACTCGAAAACTCCCGAGGATGGCTAACAGAGACACCACTCTGGGCTCTGACGGGTAAACCCTGCCCTCCTCGAGGTCGAATCGCATTCCCAAATAAACGAAATGTTGAGTGGGTGTCAACTCGGATTTCTCCTTGTTGACTATCCAGCCTAGATCTGAAAGTAACTTCAGAGTCAGAGCAGTATCCACGTTCAACCTGGCTGCCGAGTCTGCCTTGAGCAGCCAGTCGTCTATGTAGGTGTGTAGCGCCACGTTCTCTTTTCTGAGAAACGCTGTCACCGCAAGGACCACTCTTGTGAAAACCCTCGGAGCTGTCGACAGGCCAAACGGGAGAACTGTAAACTCCCATACTTGATTCTGAAACGCAAATCTCAGAAACCTGTGCCAACTCCGATTGATCGGAATGTGGAAATATGCATCTTTCAGATCGATCGATACACACCACATTCCTTTCCTCAATCCCGCCATTACCGACCTCGGTGTCCCATCTGGAACCGAGGCGTATGGATAAACCAATTTAATGGCCTGAGATTGAGTATGGGTCTCCATCCCCCCGTGCTCTTGGGGACAAGGAACATGTTTGAATAGAAGCCTGGAGTGTTCCGGTTTGCTGGTTTTATTGCTCCCTTCAGAAGCAAACCCGACACTTCCTTTTGAACGGCTTCTAACTTGTCTGGCTCCCTTGGTACGGGTGTCCAGACTGGTGCCAAAGACAGATTTTGTGGCGGAACGTCCCACCACTCCGGCATGTAACCCTGGGATAACCATCCCAGGACCAGACTGTCTGACGTCACACCTCGCCAAACCTCGACGAAACGCATGAGCCTTCCACCCACCATAGACGCCTCGACGTCTAACGGGGTTGTCCGGCTCGCAGTCCGCCCCCCCCCCCTTTCTTAACGAGAGAGAGTGAGAACCATTTCGTTCTAGGTACGACGGGTATAACTGGCACCGCTGTTCCTGTCGCACAGGTGCGGTCCAGGCGGATATGAAGGGAGCTTGCGTACCCTCAGGTACGCTTCGGCCCCTTCTGTCCGCCCTTTGAGGCCTTACCCTTACTCTTCCCCTTACCACCTCTAGGGCGGTCAGGAGCAACATTGGGGAGGGTAGGCGCCTCTACAGCCTTCCTGGGTTTCTTTGCCGGCGGCGGCTCAGAAAACCCAGCCGAAACAGAAGTCGCAATAGGCCTGGCATTCGCCTTGCCCTTATGCTTCTTCTGTTTCTTCGAAGGCTGTCCGGTTAGCGGCTTGCCCACAGCCCCTAGTGCGTGCGCTTGCCGCACCAGCTCTAGCTGGAGATTCACCGCTAACCGATTCTGCGCAATACTGGCGGTGTCCTCTAAGATGGCCCGCGCCTGGCCACCAAAGATGCTAGGCCCTGTCAGGGGCGTCCCAAGAAGACGCTCCCTGACTGCCGTAGCCGGACGCATATGGTCAATGACCATTTGCCTCCTGGACTTCGTCACACGCGCTTGCACCCTTGCCAATGCGTCCATTGACAGCACCAAGCCGTCATTAACGCACGATAGCGCCACAGGTGGCACAGGGTGGCCTGCCCCCGCTTCAGCCCACACCGACTGAAGTAGACGATAGGAGTGATTGACAGCGCTCATGGCTGCCCTCACACCCTCATCGCATAGGGCCAGGACTTCTTCCTGGTGTACCTGGGCTTTATCCACTAGTGCCGGACCGGGACCACCCGACCCCGCACTCTGGACGCCCAGTACCCATCGGTCATCCTCAGTGACCGACGGGACTACACCATACCTGTCGTATTCACCCCTCGGAATACGGCACCTTGCCCGCACCTCCCTGGAGGCCGCAGGGAGCTGACCCTTGGTCATCAGTTGTTTACTATAAATAGCATCCAACAAATCAATGAACCGTGGATCCAGTCCCACTGACTGGATCCGGGCCGCGGGCAAAATCCCCGTCCTAATCGACGCAACCGACGGACGGGGCGCATCTTCATCGGCCGTGGCCGAAACCACAGACGGGTCAACTCTGGCTAGCCACGCCAGAGCATCAGACCAGTCTATCTCCGAAGAAGATACCCCCGCAAACACGTCACCCGTTGACATGCTTACGGGTCTGCCAGCCATGGCCTCCCGGCCAGGAGCCACGGCTGACACGCCAGGCACTCCGCTACCACATGGTTCCGCCGCCACCCCATGAAACACTCCGGTCCATGGGGTAGGTCCGCACGGAAAACCGTACGGACCCGTAACCGTCGCGGAACCATAGCCAGCCACGGGCGCCAACGGCACCCCATGTCCGGCTGCCAGACCAGGCGAGATAGGTGAGTACCACGCCTGGCCCGGCACACCGGTTCCCCTGACGGCTGGTGACAAACCAAGCCGCGTGGAACCGGTGCACGGTAACGGATTGGCCTCAGCCGCAGGCGGAGCCGCTGACCTGGCTTGCGCCAAACCAGACAAATGGAGGCCGGTTCCGTCCAGGACGGAATCAACCTCCATATTCTCCACCTGCGGCTTCACGGGCCGCAGCAACTTCTCCTCCTCGGCCTCATCGTCTTCAGACTCTGAAGAGCCGTCACTAGACGAATAAACCGTGGAGCCGTCCTGGCGGACGGCTCCCACACCTGACGGACCGGCCACCGCTACTGGACCACCCGGAGGTGGCCGCAGAGAGACAGAACCCGTCTGGCCGAAGCCAGACGGACCCGCCAGGGGGCCGTACGAGACGGCCCCCTCGGTAACCAGTCCAGAATCCTGTCCGAAGACAGGATCCGTACCAGGCATGGGGAGAAACTGCCCCCCAACCTTTGGTAGCAGGGACGACACCAGCGTGGGCAGAACGCTATGCAGAAAACCCTGCATAGCCGGACCAAACCACGCCGGCGGTGCCATCTCCGCCACCTCCAGCTGGGGACGTGGAGCACCCCCACCGGCCGAACCGGGCGCTCCACGATTTCCTCTCGGACCGCCTGACCCCGCGTCAGACCCAGCCAAGTCCTTCTGGGCAAGGAACTTAACCATCGTTTCGACGGACCACACTGCACAAACATTACACCTATGATCTATATTACACAGGGCACACCTAAAACAGACATGGTCCTTGAACATAACACGGACAAACTTATGGCAGTCGTCACATGATGGCGGGGCTGGCTTGGCCTATAAAATAAGCACAAACCTACAATAAACAAGCGGAACGAGACACGGATGGAAGGCAGACAATTAATTTTCAAATATTTTGACTCATAAATTAACCGTAACCTCCCGCACCCCACCCCGCCACGTTACAACAACGATCGCATTGATTATGACGACAAGAACGCGGCGGGCACAACACACCCATAATAGATCCTACAGGATGTGTAACGGCTCCAGGAATCATATCGCATAGCATTCAGGGTATATTTACTAATCAATATAAATTATACTCCTAACGAACGCAGCACGATATGTGAAGAAAACAACAAAATGTATAACAACTGCTGTCTCACACGGTAAAACCGCAGACCACGCATCTACTCAAGAATTTTGAAACCACCGATCATTGCAAACCGATCGTGATCACACGAAAAACTTGATCATTCTAAAGTTTCCGGTACCATTTTTTAGTACGCAGCACCCAGAACAAGATGCGCGAATTAATGAAAAAATTTTTCTTCACATAAACATCCGAGCGACCGGGTGTGACGTCACCCGCTCGGATTCTACGGAGAACGACGTCAGCCGATATTCGTGTTAGAAATACCGTAGCAAACACCTATTTTCATATCTGCCGATCGCCTGTTGGGGTTAAAGAAGGCGATCGTCTGGCATATATCGTTGCTAGCACACGTCCCAGATTCTATGGGGTTAGAAATTGGAACATGCGACACAACGAAATTTAGAGACCTAAGTCTTTTAACTATGGATATAAAGAACAATACAACCTGGTTATCTTGGGCGGTATTCTCCATAGTCCTTAGTTATTCCTTTAGCGCACAAACTATCACCGATTAAAGACTTAGAATCTTTTTAAAAAACACTAAAATCCCTAATGCGAAAAGCATGTATTGCACTTGTTGCTATGCAAACAAGAATGAGCTCTATGGTAAACGGGTACTCGGCAGTGGGGAGCCGGGTACCCGGTTCCCAGGAGTCGGTAAAGCTTTCTAAGTCTATAATCCTAGAGCCGCTGTCAAGGCCAGCTGTATATCAGAAGTAACAGAATGGTGAGTATTGATCGAAGGAGAAGTCCATTTACACCTGTATACAGGAGCCTCTTTTTGACAAAACTCAAATTCAACAAGAAGCTACGTTATCATACAAACACCTTAACTCTGTATGTATACAGACATGATTCGTAAGCTGGACACAAGAAATAATTGGCTTGTTCCTAGACACATGGACAACCTAAGCATGATGGTTTCGTCAATAAACTGTAAGTAAAAGATAAATTATCAAACACAAACCAAAATCAGCATCGCAACCAGGAGTGATTCCAGTGTTTAATTGTCAAACAGTCTTCCCTTGGTGAGTATGCAAATGGAAATCTTTAAAGCATGTCAAGACCACAGTAGAAGACACGTTTGGCCTGCTCCTAACAAACATTAACCGTTTAACACACAAGCCAATCAAAAAACGGCTTCTCTAGTGCTATTGAGAAATGTCCATTTGCAGGAAGACTCGAAAACTTACCGCTGCATTAACTGGCTCTGCATTAACTGGCTCGACAACCGAGCCAGTCATTCCAGTGGTAAATGTTTAAAAATAATTATCTCTTGGTCTAAAAATAGAAATTTTTTCAGAGAAACTTGAAATTCTCTTGGACAAAATTGAGTGTTAAATGGTTAACAATATCACTATTACATTCCACATGCCAGACACGGAATATCACTATGACATTTCACGCTCCACAGACACGGAATATCATTATTACATTCCAGGCTCCACAGACACGGAATATCACTATTACATTACACGCTCCAGACACGGAATATCAGTTACATTCCATGCTCCAGACACGGAATATCACTATAACATTCCACGCTCCACAGACACAGAATAATACACAGAATCAAGGGTTATCAGAAATCATTTGCAGATAAAGATTATGCCAGATATATTTTTATCATAAGTAATATTTATAGCAATACATATCTATTAGGGGATGTAGTATCTTCCACCAGTACCTTATCCTAATGGACTTACAGCATATTTATAAATAGAGCTCTAAGCATATACACATCTTACAGATAATAATCAACAACGTTGCAAAGCTATGTTCTACCTGTACCATAGGTTCATCACTGTTTCTTTGATCACGACTAGGATGCAGAATTTATACCATAACTAAATAATAAGATATTCTCTATGCTTATAATGGAGAGAGATCTGCCTGGCATGATACAAATAGATAAAATACATTAACTCATTAATGATCGGCCAAAAATGGCTTCTGTAGGAGCCTTGAGAAATGTTCAATAGACAGGTCCAGTCTATCGATCAATCAAATGACATCTTAATCAACTATGTCTCGCTAATAGGCTATCAAGGTGTAAGAATTGTATGTCTTTCCTATTTAACAAACATTCTGCTGGAATATTTTGAAATTAATTTGTCTGGGTGGTCTCAGACCCAGTACAATTAGTTTCAAAATATTCAACAGAATATTCCCTACATAATAAAGCATTTACCCTTTCTGTGTTTTGAAGGTTTAACCTCAAGAAATGGCTCCTCTAGTTATCCTGACAAAATGTTGATCTACGCTCATTCTGCTCATGTACATATGTACTGTTTACAACTATCGTGCTAAAACATTAATTTCTAAATATTCACCATTCAGCCTTGAGTTGTGGCTGAGCTGAATAGCTAGTATAAGATATGAAATGATTATGCCCTGCCCTTTAACCTATGAATTCCCCATAGCTCATTTTCAAGAATACCATACAGAAAAACTTGAATATTTTGAAATGAATTTGACTGGAAGCTGTTGAAATGAATTTGACTGGAAGCTGTGGCTGCCTTAGGAATCCGATTACCCGGTTCCAGGAGCCGGTAAAGCTTACTAAATCTAGAGTCCTAGGGCCAGCTATCCAAGACAGCTTGTATCAGAAGTAATAGAATGGTGAGTATTGACCGAAGAAGGGTGTGACGTCAACCGCCCAGACCATCGGGTTGAATGACGTAAGCCGCTTTAGTGTTAGAAAACCGTGAATTTTGCTGGTAAAACATTTCATATTACTGCCAGATCGCCATTGGGGGTTAAAGGCGGCGATCATAACCGGCATTTTCCATTGTCTCATACGCGTCCCAGTTCCGGGGTCAAAAAATGGGACATGCAACACACACACACACAAATTTATAGAGACAATGTCCTCACTATAATTAGATTACTTCTAGGAAACATACAACCTGGACATCGGTGGCATTTTCCATGGTAAACCAATTAAATCTGGTACGAATAGATTAGGCAACAGAAGCACAGAAAAAGCACAAGAAACTTAGATTTTTCACTGCACTAAAAAGGCATGTCACTCATTGGCTATGCAAACAAAAGTATCTGGTCACGGTAACAGGTACCTGTTTGTTGGGGACAGGTACCCGGTTCCAGGAACCAGGTAGAGCTTGTCAAATCAGAAGATTCTTAGGCATCATCCCCTAGGAGGTTGTTATCAATAAGTAATGTAATGGTAAGTATTGATCGAAGGAGAATGGCCTCTGCAGAGGTCTTAGCAAATATCCACTTAGAGCCTAACAGAAAACTTTTGATCATCGAGGCAGTTATTCCAGCAGACAATTTTCAAAAAATAGTCTTGCACTGTACACATACACACTCCTGTACATGGACACTTACTAAAAAACAAATCTCAATTGCCTTGTCCAATCCTTGACCATTAAGGGGTTAATAGCCAATTACTGACCATTGTCACCTAAAGTGCATGCCACTACTAGACAAACTTGTCCATAATTACAAACATATCAGCAAATAGTTTCACGCAAGGCAGCCACCAAGGACAATAGCAGGAGCAGCAGTGACAGAAACCAACACACATGTCCAGAGACTTGGCCTTGCATGATAATAATAAAGACCAGACTGAGCACAAACATTTGTCAATATGCCACGGGGTAAATAGAATGTATTTTATGAGAGGTTTGCTTCCATGCTATATGAGAATAAATGCCATCAGCTCTCTGTGTTTAGTTGAAGTGGTGGTGTGACGCTGATGTGCAGGACGGCGTGGCACCATGGTGATGGGTTGTATGGCGCAGTGGTGAGTGGCACCATGATGTGTTTGTGGCATTGCTTAAGCACAGAGAAGGAGTACTGCTCAGTGTTAAATCATTCTTATCTTAATCATGCACACAGACACAATACATCCTGAATCTCAACTAATCTAAATCATGAACAATATGTCCCAGGAAGCATAACGCATTGTGCCTGATTTAACATCCAAGAAACTGAAGACAATGTCAGATGATACATCATGAACCAGCTGTTGACTATTTTAAAACTAATTTGACTGGGTGCTCTAGTACTACTGTTGTCCCTGTATGGGCCATTCTGTCTCAAATCACCCAAAACCAAATTTCTGATTAACACACCACCATCACAGATTTCAACAAAATGTTGTGTGTATAGTTATTTGAGGTTAAAAATGCAAATTTTTTTATTTTCTCCGAAATCTGACAAACGGATCAATAGTTATGGCCCTTTAAAAATGTACAAAAATCGCAAAAATGGGCACTACCACCATAATTGGGCAAGCTGTAACTCAAAAAAGTATCAGCCCGAATTTGATGTAATAAATGTTGTCTTGTAGCTATTGTCATAATGATTCCAAAGCTGTTTTCACAAGTGAAATCTGACAATTATAACCATTAATGACCTTTTGACTTTGAAAATTACCTTGTGGAATTCGTGATCTGAAAAGGAAATTTACATCTGTAGATTGTTATGTCTGTTAAGTTAGTGAAAACATATTATAAAAGCTAAGATGTTTTTTCTTTAATTTGTTTATAATAAGTAGTTGAATATAAGCTGTCATGCAAATATGAAACGAAAATGCTACATTACAGAGTAAAACCTATATGTAGACTTCCCAACAGATCAAGAAATAAGGTTTTTGCCTGTTCCTGATGTCAAACTTTCACTTTATTCTATATTTGAGTTTTTCTTTAAGGCAGCCACTATCTTGTCTTCATCATGTTTAGTGATTTTATATTTTCTTGATGATGATGTGGTAAGTGTGGGAGTGTCTACAATACACAAGATGTTTGTCTCCGGAATCCAACATTTGTCAGCCCTATCTGACCAATGAAACTGCTTCGCTGGTCCATTTTGATGCATGAAATTAACCAGGTAGTCTCCAAATTCATCGGACACTTCATCAACCACCCCAACACATCAGACACCATCATACACATAAGACACAAAATTATGCTGATGAATTTCAAATGGTTAATTAGCTTCACGGACAGACATGACAGACATAGGCCTATTGTCAATTATATATACTTGTCTTGGCTCATCTTCCTGTACACTTGTTCACACTAAGAGGGTAAAACCCGCAGAGAAGCAATATCCACCAGGTCGGAGCCCGACGGGACTGCCAGGGAGCCATACAAGATGGCCCACCCGGTAGCCAGTTCAGAACCCTGTCCAAGGACAGGGTCCATACCAGACACGAAGAGGTTGCGCCAGTCTTTGGTATCAAAGATGATACCAACGTGGGTAGGACGCTATGCAAGAAGCCTTGCATAGCGGGCCCAAACCATGCAGGGGGAGCCATCTCTGATCCCTCCAACTGCAGACGAAGAGCGCACCCCAGAGGCCGAAACAGACGCCCCTCGATTTCTTTTCGAGCCATCTGACCGCGCGTCAGACCCCGCCAAGTCCTGGGCTAGGAACTTGACCACCAATTTGATGGGCCACACTGCACAGACATTACAATGATCATCAACATTACATCTTGAACATCGGTAACAGACATGGTGACAAATATTTTCAAATAGTTTGACAATAAATTATAAGATAACCTGTCCAGCACCCAACACCCGCAACGTTGCAACCAAGATCGCGTAAGCTAGCGACAAGAACGAGAACGGGCCAATAATACACCCATAAAATGATCCTGCAGGATGTATAAAATGGAACCAGGAACCGTATCGGACACATTCAAGAATTAATTCCAAAATTATACTACAAAAACGAACAACAAACGATACGAGAAGGAACAACAATGAATTAACACTACTGCTGTAGAACACGGTAAAGCCGCAGAACACACATCTTAATCAAGAATTTTGAAATCAACGATCAATGCAAACAAATCGTAATCGGGATTACACGCAAAACTTGACATAATTCAAAAGTTTCTGACCAGTACAAAAGCGCACACAGCTACCAAGAATAAATTGCGTGAATAATGAAAGATTTCCTTCACCAAATAATCACAGTAGTAAAAGGGTGTGACGTCACCCACTCGGACCACACGGTTGAACGACATAAGCCAATTTTAGTGTTAAAAAACCATAGACAAACGCCTAATATTTCATATTACTGCCCGATCGACGTTGGGGTTTAAAGGAGACGATCGTATCAGGCATAATTCGTTGTAACCACACATCCCAGTTCTGTGGTTCATAAAATGGGACATGCAACACACAAAATTTCAGAGACATAAGTCTCCATATAACAGGCCTGGAAATAACTTTTTCAACAGTGTCCAACACTGTGTCAGGCACCAGCTACTTAGTACCGGACATCCATAATTTGCTGCCTGTCAACACTATTCTACTTGAGTGTTATTTGCTTGAACTTATTAGAAATATGTCAAAAAGCAACTAATCATGTGTCATAATGATCATGATGCACACTAGGTAGATGAATATTTTATAGCTTTGTCAACACTTGTATGCATACACTTTTGATGCATACTGTAACTACGGGGACTGTTTACATCTGTACCTGAACCAGCAATTTCCAGGCTTGTAATTTAGAAACTAGAGAAACAAGAGGTCCAAGAACATGTGGCGCTCAACTGGACCATTAGCATTTGAACCATTTGCAATTAAATAGATATTAGAGCCTAGAGCCTACCAACATAGAATCCATTAGTGAAATTTGGTTGAAATATGTCAAGCAACTAAGGAGGGGTATCAATTTGACAATTTCTGGTACATTTTTCATAAAATCTCAGATTTTCATGCAAAAAATTTATGAATTTAAATTCTGAATGGATATTCTAGAGCATACAGCCATAGGATCCTTTCAGCCTAATTTGGTTAAAACCGGTCAAGATGATAAAGAGAAGAAGCAATTAGACAATTTCCAGCACATTTTTTATAAAATCTCAGATTTTGACCCATAAAATTGATGAATATGGAAATTCTGGTGCCTACGACCATAGTGTCCTTTCAGCCAAACTTGGTTGAAATCACTCAGAATGGTAAGAAGCATTTTGACAATTTCCGGTACATTTTTTCTAAGATCTTAGATGTTCACCCAAAAAATTGATGAATCAAAATTCTGAATGGAAGTTCTGGAACCTATGACAATTGGGTCATTTCAGCCAAATTTGGTTGAAATCGCTCAGAATGGTAAAGAGAAGAAACAATTTGACAATTTCCAGTACATTTTTCATGAAATCTCACCCAAATATTGATGAATCAAAATTCTGAATGGAAGATCTGGAGCCTACGGCCCTTGGATCTGCTTAGCCAAATTTGGTTGAAATCGGTTAAAATGGTAAGAAGCATTTTGACAATTTCCCATAAATTTAAGATAAAATGTAAGATTTTGGCGCAAAAAATTGAGGAATCAAAATTCCAAATGGAAGTTCTGGCGCCTACGACCATAGGGTACTTCAAACCAAATTTGGTTGAAATCGCCCAAGCAGTTAATGAGAAGTAGTGTTTTAAAGCAAAAGTTGATGGACGGATGACAGACACGGCATAAGCTCATTTGGCCTCCCTAGAGGCCACAGGGACTTGGCCTTTGGCCAAGAGTTGCTTAGCATAAACTGCATCCGGAAACAGTGTTTCAAAATAGGTGAAAATGCGCTAGCGTGAATAAAATCTTACCTGAGCAACCGGTACCAATCTGTTATAATAAATGACGCATCTGTTGAAATCCACATCTAATATTTAATAATTCTAATTATGGTTTTCTATTTTATGAAATGTGATGTCAGTTTCTATTTTAATCTAAGTAGTTAATCATTGCACAACGTTTTTGAACCACCTTTTTTGGAAAAGAACGCTATATAACTATGGTAAAATAATAATAATAATATAACCCGGCAAGATCCACCCCCCCCCCCCCCGCTTGTATGGCTGCCGCCACCGCCGATGGATGGGGTGTGTCCTCCACAGGGGTGGTTGCTACCACAGACGGGTCCACCACCCTGGATAGCCAAGCCAAGGCATTGACCCAGTCCGTCTCTGAGGCGGACACACCTGTGAACACATCACCCGTTGATGTATCCACAGGCCTACCAACAACAGCCTCCTGTAAAAGCCTTAGCAAAATCTAGGTAAATGACATCTACACACACTGAATACTGAATTCAGACGTGTTCACCATACCTCATAGTTACATTTGATGGACGAAGATAAGCCTTAGGTCGATGTATGTATCTGTTTCCACCCCACCCCTCTCCAACCCCAAGAACCAATCTAATTGCTTCTTAAAATTGTTTGTGGTTTTTGCATTGACCACATGATCAGGTAGGCTATTCCAATGACATATAACTCTTTGACTAAAGAAAGCTTTCTTAATTGTAATCTACTTCAACGTTTGAATTATTTTTTTAATTTGTGTTTTAAAAGCTCAGGGATGAAGAATTGGCCTGAGTTTATATTTTCTTTACCAGTTAGTATTTTATGTCTCTATCATATCCCCACTTAATCTACGCTGTTTAAGGGTCGTCAGTCCGGCTATATCTTGATTCTAACCCCTCCCATAAGTTTACTATGGGCTTTCGGTTTGCCACGAAATCTAGATAAAACACTATAAATAAAATAATCTATAATGTTTTCTATGTCTACAACATTTTAATAAGTATGGCAATACTTCTATGATGCTTTTTTCGCCATACAAAGAAAGCGGTAAAATTAAATAACATAAATAAATGCGAGTTGGCTCAATTGCCACTTATCGTGAGGGGGAAGAATAAGGATATAGCCCGAAGTCCTAATATATTTAAGCGACTTTCATAACTTTTGCTACGAAGACCAACGGCAGATTTTGTTTTTTGAATTTGTTCCATCGATTCCATGTGTTCAATATCTTTGAGAAGGGATGGTGAACACGACTGAATACAGTATTCCATGTGTGGCCTTAGTTACAAATGTTTTATACAGTATGGTCAGGGTACCTGTTTCTAACATGCCTCTATTTCTAACAATTGTTCCGTTTTGCATTCTCCCGCACTCATTGTTTTGGTGCCATCTTCAAAACATGTTTATTTCAGTAGATACATCATTTTTACACACAATTTAAAGATTTGATCAAAATGTAGCAGAAATAAGTAATTATTTTACTTAATATTTTATTTGACGTGTGAAAAACATGTTTTCACTATTACTTTTTTGAGGGTCCATAAAAATGTTCATAACTGGTAAAGAAATTAAACGAACTTGTCCAGTTTTCACATCAGACGACATATGCCAGTTGTTGTCAAACACGATATGTTGATTTCACCAACATAACAATAGTTCTTTTCCACGGATGCACCAAAGGGGCATGGGGTGCTTATATTGTTTTCAAATTGAGATTGATTTTTTTTCTATATATGATAAAAACTAAAATAATTTTAACATTAGATTTACTACTTTGCAAAGCAAGGATACAGAATTTTGATTTGAAAATGATGTTGCTGCTGTCTATGTATACCGGGTATTGCGAAAAATGGAATTTGACCAGGTCTAGATTTAATACAATAATTTAAATTGTGCTTCCTTTTTAGCGGCGTTTGTATCATTATTTTTTGCTGACAAACTCTCCTGTTGCCATATCATAGACATTGATGTCATATCACCATCTTGTTGCTATAGAAACAACAAATTTACATCCCTGTTAGAAATTGGTACCTAACTCGACTCGTCTAAGTACACAAAAACCCTCTGAAAAATATTTGCATGTGTTATTTCACTGAACACTTGCACATTAATAAATAGAAGTCATTTCTTGACAAAAGCTTTGCATCCTGATTCGATCGGCAAAACTGTCTATACCCTGTTAGAAACCGATATCGGACCATATAACTATAAGACATTTTCTCTGTCCAAATTCCTAAACCATTTTCCCATAGATCGCAGAGTGTAAGATGACATTTACATTTGGCTGTCAGCAAGGGGGTGGGGTGTGTCAGAAGGTCAAAGAGCTGAATGTGGGGATTTGCACTCTAGTCTTAGTCTAGATTATGTAGATATTGATCATATTCCCAGCAAATGAAATTCGTTGCACTGGCAAAATAAACATTTAGAATTCAATAAACACTGACACTAGATCATGGTTATAGTATGGTGTAAGCCAACACGACACTATACCTGCAATGATGACTGCATTTTTCCGGATAGATAGATATCTGTCCTCTTTTCCTATTTGAATGTCACATCCAGAGACATCAGACAAACATTGTGACTGTCGCCTTTACCCTTCAATGTGTCCCTTGTGTATTATTTTATTGTTATTTTGCCTCATAACATAACTCACCTGATCAGATCTGTTACTTTCGCTTAGTTCTCATCGCGCGAATTTTCAGGTAGAATCCGTCTAAACAGTATTAAGGTATGCGAAACAATTGAAAGAAACAGTAAAATCATTTCTACTTTTCAGTCTCGCACAAACGTCTGTCTAACATTTTTATACAGATATCGGAAATGTACGAAGCACACATATATATATTACTACGCCTGGCGGATGGCTGTTTTCATCATCTTTGTTTTTCAAAATTAGCATTAAAAAATTACATTCTTTATATTCGATAACCGGTACACAAAATTAAACGGAAATACAAATTTCAACTTCAAACGTTGGTGCAATGATAAATGTAAACAGAGCATTGCACTATATTGCAGCAGTTGTGCAGGTGCGCATGAATCTATCAATCAGAATGATCTCCGCCCCTTCGCTTAATCCCCGCCCACGACCGTCCAGGAGCGCGTTCCGTAGGGAAATCTTTACATGTGCAGAATCGGATTTTCTCGTCTTACTTCCGGTATGAACGAGTAAATTTGAAGACAACCGAATAGCTAGTTTGGAGATCTAACGTAATCCCAATGATATTGACACATTTTCTAAACATCAATGAATGGAGTGGTACTTTTTACTTTTATGATTGACTTGCGCGTCGATTTACACATCCATTCACATCTTTTACGAATGGTGATACATCAAACTTCCTAACTTTAAATAAAACGTGAGGTTTGTTACCGTATGTTGTTTCTGGACTAAAGGCTATGCCTATGAGTCCAGATCCTCAGCCTCAATACTGGTATACGGAAATGAGAAGACTTAATTTAGACTGACGGGAATCATCTCATCATCATCATCATTTCATGAGGCATAAGCCATTGACTAATTGCTATTGCCTCAGTGTTTTTATTATCGTATGGCTAGCTCAGTTCAATTCAAAAGAGTGTTCTTTGAAATAGATATGTCTAGTTTGTATTTGAATGATTTGACCATCGTCGCTCAATTAAGTTTCCTCGAAAACGTCAGTATATCAGTGGCATTAGATTTAAAACTTTAGCTCTGTTTTGGGAAATGCTATGATGCAGATGGGTGTTCCCCGCGTGAGATTATCTACCGGGAATCGCTACCGAGCATGTACTTGTCTATGCAGAGGCTACTCCCAGATCAGTCCACTGTATTGGTAGAAGTGCAGTATGACTTTGTGATAGTCTGATAAGCATGGCCGAGTGTACGCCCCTAGTAGGGTAGCTACTCGAGTTACTAGAGTAGCGCCTAACCGGCCGGAGTATGTACTCTCCAGGCTACCCACCTATCAGCCAGGGTAAGTCGAGTAGGTCACGTGTTTCATCATCATCATCATCTTCACTTTCTCAGGACGGTAAGCTTTTCGTCTAGTCCTGTCGATTTCTTAAAAACTTATAATTAGCGAATGAAATATGCCATTGTTACGTGCTATGACTTATTAGTCATAGATATTGTATATCTTAATATTTGCTAGTTGTTACTATGGAATATGCATGTCCAGCAGCCGCCAGCTGCCGTGTGCCGCCTACAGCTGCTGGACTTGGCTTTAAACGCTGCTTTATAGGATGTGCCTGGCCACCAGCTGCGGTGTGCCACCTACAGCTGCTAGGCACTGGTTTAAGTGTTAGCTGCAGTGTGCCGCCTGCACTTTAAGTCCAGCCTGCGCTTCCAATTTACATAAGAAATTTCTGTATTTGATATCCGGTATATTGACTGTATGCAGAGAAACTAGTTGTGAATAATTGTTGGTATCATGTCTACATGCTACATCACATTCGAAATATTATTCGAAGAGATATGTCGAGTTTGTCATATATGAGTTCAGTTTTGCCTTGAATTCGTCTAAATTCTTAGCTTCCACGATGTGTGCAGGTAGGTTATTCCAGATTGGTGGGGTATGTTTTGTAAAGAGTGTTGCAGCCAGGGTCGTATTTAAGGGGGGGGGGGGGGGGGGGGGGGGGGGGGCAAAAGCACCTGGGCCCCCACAAGCAAGGGGCCCCCGCAATTAAAAAATAAAAAAATAAATTATGCACTTTTTTGGAAGTTATAGGACATTTAAAGCAAACTTTATTAGAACTCTTAATCAGTCATTATAATTCTTTTCTAATATTTGTGGGGGCCCCAATTCTTGTTGGGTGTTCGGCAACAATGTTAATTGCGAAAATTTGCAAAATAAAATAATTTTACAACGAAAGAAAGCGCCATAATTCACCATAAAAGTAGACTCTCTGGCCGTCTCAGAGCACCTAGATGTAAAAAAAATTCGGGGGGAGGACCCTCAGACCCCCCCCCCCCGCCTCATTCTTTGCCCCCAGGGCCCCCACATATCTAAATACGGCCCTGGTTGCAGCTTTGAATTCCTAGTTTGCAGCTATGACTGCGGGTGATGCTTGTGGAGGGTTCACTGAAGAGATTGGATGGATCAACATTGTAGATGTTTCTCGTCACTTTGTACACCTCAATCGGGTCTCCACGTGTCCTGCGGTACTTCAGAGAGAACAAATTCAATGCTTTAAGCCTCCCTTCATAACTGAGGTGATGTATGCCAGGGATCAACTTGGTTGCTCGTCGTTGTACCCTCTCTAGTGTCCGTGACTGTTTCAGAAGGTGGGTGCCCACACTGTGTTGCAGTATTCCAGTATAGGTCTGACCAGGGTTTTGTATAGCAGTATCAATATTGTGGAGTCCAGATAGGTAAATGTTCTTTTTATAACTCCTAGTATGCTGTTTGCCTTATTGACGATGGTGTTTATGTGGTAGTCAGAGTTTAATTTGTTGCCGATGTGGATTCCCAGATCTTTTTCACACTCCGTTTTGGTTATGTTGTACTGTATTAGTGGGTTATTTTTGCCCAGATGGAGAACATGGATTTTTGTCGAATTGAATCTAAGCTGCCAATCAAGTGACCACTGGCATGTCCGATCAATGTTTTTTCTGTATGTCTGTTATTTCAGGATTCCCAATTAACTTTGTGTCATTAGCAAAGATTTTGCAGATACAGTCAATAACATCTGGCAGGTCATTTATAAAGAGAACAAAAAGTACCGGACCCAGGACACTGCCCTGTGGCACCCCACTAGTTACATCCTTGTAATCAGATTTAGTTGATCCCAGTTGCACTCTGCTTTCTGTTGGTGAGGAAATCACTAATCCAGTTTATTATGTGGCTACCCATTCCGTATGCCTGCAGTTTGTTTAGTAGTCTTACATGCGGTACCTTGTCAAATGCTTTTTTGAAACCTAGGTAGATTACGTCAATTGGCTGAGGGGCATCTATGGGTCGGGTTAGGATTTCTAGGTATTCTAATAACTGTGTCTTACACGATCTTCTGGACCTAAAACCATGCTGGCATTCAGATAGAAGATGGTTTTGTTCAACGTACTCCATTATTGCAGCCCGGACAAATGATTCCAATACTTTGCACAGTATACACGTGAGACTAACAGGCCTGTCGTTTCCAGGATCATTTTTCAGGCATTTTTGTAGATACATGTCACATCCGGTGTATTCCATATACTTGGTAATGTTCCTTCGTCTAGCGACTTGTTGAACAAGATGCATATTAGTGTGCTGATTTCTTTGGCTGTCTCTTAGAATTCTTGGTGGTATCTTGTCCGGCCCTTTACTTTTGTTTGGATTAAGTTGATTCAGTCTATTTTCTACAGCAACTGGAGTTATTACGATGTTGGCTAGAAAATTTGCACCATTTCTTTGTGAAAGTTCTGGGATTTCGTTAAGGTTTTCCATGGTAAAAACATCTGAAAAAAATGTATTACGTATTCGCGATTTCTCTGTATCTGTTGTTGCAATATTTCCACTATTTGGATCCTTCAAGTTGCCAATGTTGTCTTTTAATTGTGTTTTGCTCTTCACGTAATTTCAGAATGCTTTTGGGTTTGTACTACTCTCTGTGGCTATTTTATGTTCGAAATCCCTTTTTGCTCCTTTAATTTTTGCATTGGCTAAGTTTCTCGCATGCTTGTAATTGTTGTAATCGTTAGTACGTTTAGTTTTCTTGAATTTCTTAAAAGCTTTACGTTTGCACATGTTTGCATTGAAATCAATGTAATTTAAACAGGTGGTCATTTACCTGATGCCGAGTTTAGGCAAAAACTCTCGTAGTTACTCCAGGGTAGATAAGCATGTGATCAGTTACCCTTGCGTAAATGAGCACGTGTTTAAATTATATTGATTTCAATGCAAACACGTGACTACTCGATTTACCCTTACTAATAGGTGGGTAGCCTCGAGTAGGTACTAGAGTACATACTCCAGCCGTTTAGGTGCTACTCTAGTAACTCGAGTAGCTACCCTACTAGGGGCGTAAACTCGGCCCGAGTGTAACTGATCACATGCTAATCTACCCTAGACTACGTACGAGTTTTCTCTTAAACTCGCTAGTGTCTATGCTTTCATTAAAATAACAATGGGAGTGGGCATTAAGTAAAATGTACGTTGTTCCATGAATGTGAGGTGATATAATACAACTCTGCTGTAAGGAACGTTTTAACACTGATGGCTAAATTAGATAAAACAATATCCAAATATTTCCTTATTTATGTCCATCCGCAGGCTAAGAGAAGACTAAAACTCGTTTATCGGCCCAGTTGTCCATTAAAAATAGTCTTCTCTTGGACTGAAAATGGACAGTCCGTAAGACCACATCAGAGGCCGGGTTTGGCAAGCTTGGGTTAAGGGCAAAGAGAACGAATATGTTACCGCATACGAAATAACTTGTTGAATATGTATACCCCTTTAATGGCGAAATTTGATCAAGAAAATCTAAATATGTGTTTATTGAATGTCCATTTTAGGCCATGTGAAGACTATTTTTGAGAATTTACCACTGGAATAACTAGCTCTGCTACTGAGCCAGTCATTTCAGTTGTAAATTTTCAAAATACTTTTCTCTTGGTGTAGAAGTCGGACATTCCCCGAGATCACTGCAAAGGTTGGTTTTGGACAGCTTCGTGATGTAAGGGTTAAACGACAATCCCCTTGTGGAAATTGTATGCGTGTGACGGTGGGGTGGGTGGGTGGGTGGGCTGTGCATGTGGGGTGAGGTTGGGTGGGGGGTGGGGGGTATGATGGAATCAGCTTGTATCTCTGTTTGTCCATCTATCCAGAATTTATCTGCAGATGCATTCTCATTTGGATCAGATCACCATCATTGGCTAATGGCTAGGATATTAAACCTGGGATCATGAACGTGTCTGTGACGTTGGGGTCAAAGATCAAGGTTATCCCATACTGGTTAAAATTACAAGCTTTAGTTTTTGGGGAAAATGGCCTCCTCATGCTCAGAAAAGCTGAATGGACATATTACAAGAGAACCATTTAATGTCAAGATCACCCCTTTAGGGATAAAGTTATAGTTTTCAGGAAAACATTTTAACTGTGATGACACCTAGTTTTTTTTATATCAGATTATCACCAAATTTGGCCAGAACGTTTACCTTGGGGTCCCTATGAAGTATGTTGACGTTGGGGTCAATGACCAATTATACCATTTAATGACAATGTTACCCATTAGGAGACAAAATTACAGTTTTACTTTATGGCTTAAATGAACAACCCCTCAGTGTGAGAAGGTCGATGGGACATATTAGAAGATATCACATGTCACCCTATGAAATCTCTTTCACCTCTTATTTAGGGGTAGGTTATCCCAAAAATCGCATCAAAGTTACCAGTTTTCTTTGCAGAAATGAATTCCCCTTAAGTATATATGTCGACTGAGCATATTAATTGATACCATATGGCCCATATTTGTGGCCATGCACCCTATTTTGATCAAAATTACCATTTTAAATTTTTTGGCAGAAATGAACTCCTCTTCATTAAAGTAGTTCAATGGCAATATTGGACGATATCATGCGGCATCATTTCATATTTCCATCACCAGTACGTTGAAGGTCCACGTTGAAAGCCACCAGTGGGCTTCACTTTTCGTTTGTGACATAAATGGTCCAAAATACCAGTATTTGTTTTTTGCCAGAAATAAACTCAGGATGAAAAATGCTGAAATTTAAAAAAATTCTAAATGGCAGCCAGGTAGCACATTTTGGTAAAAAATAAAAAATTTCATTTATCCAGAGAACTTAGGATGACAAAATGGCCGCCAAAATTTTGTTTGCACCGATTGACTTCAGATGTGGTTATCTTATAAATCCAATAGAGACTTCTTCTTCTTCTTTTCGTTCGCTGATCATACCGCCAGTCCTAAGTGACTATCGACATGATCATAAGCGTTAAGTGCGTGGATCCATGGTTTATTAGAGTGCGCCTGGAGGCCTGGAACCTCCGTCTTCAGCACTCGAGGTTTCTGTCAGGGTTACCTCACCCTTACCTCCTTTAGTCGCCTCTTACGACACACAGAGGATACGGAAGGCGTATTCTATGCCCCACCTACAGGGCAACAATAGAGACTTGATATCCTATCAATTTTAAAGAAGCTCAAATCAATAGTTTTCACGACATCAACTTTTCCGTGCCACATATCCCCAAAGTAAACCTACAGGATCAATATTTGAACAACGTTTTCTCCTAGAGTTTTCTTCCGATTCTCTTCAAACCAGATCAAATTCTAGAACATTAAGAGATCTAACTAATTTCCAATGAAAATTGTAATATCTCCCTTGGGTCCAGGTCATTCGTAGGTAAATTGGCATAAGTTACCTGCCATTGATCATGCAACTTCAAAGAACATGTTAGAAGACACACCTAATTTTATCCAGAGGATCAAGGTGACCTTTTAGTATCAACCTATGGGAAATTCAAGAAGGAATCGTTGATCTGTAACTACACTTAGCGTTTGTATAATATTATCATCAGACGTCTCCACTGGCCCTAGAAGAGGCCTTATACTATTTCTTAATAACGGAGGAAGAGAGCTGGCAAAAAGGGGCACTCTCTTGTTCAAACAAAAATTTATGTGCAGTGTGTGTCAACCCAGTGAAATTATAATTAATGTGATGCAGGCTATATTACGTGAAGATGGGGGCGGATGATTTCCAAAGAATTCAAAGGCCGTCATCTTATGTAGGTCCAAAGATACCGCATTGGTAGTTGCCGCTTTATTTATGCGGGCCTTCTGCTAATTTCAAACCTACCGTTTAGTTGTTAGACTCGCTACGAAGCCTTGACACCTGAGTCTAACTGGCGAAGATGCCTGGTTTGCCGACGGTCACCCCTCATAGCATCTCCCTCAGAAAGGCAGCGTGCAGACATGTTACGGAGTGACAGTTTCAGAATCACATAGCGATCCGGTTACATATCACCCCGCAACCACATATAACATCACTAGGACAAGTTACCATTCACATACGCAATTTAGAAAGTGCATAAGTATTTTATTGCAGGGAGTAAGAGGCAGATATTCATTGCTGATGACCATCCCATGAGGGCGGTGTGGGTACCAAATCCGCACCCAGTCACCATACAGAGTTGGATGGAGATCTGCGTCCCATCCGTCACCCATGTGTTGAGGAACTAAGATTTGCCTGTCATTAGGGTTAAGTTTCAGAATGCACAGAGATGCACAGCAGGCCGGTTTTATATAATATTTATATCTTTTCAGTGCTTCCTACTCTGGGTGGTTGGGGGTGGGGGTGGGGGTTATCTATGCTAACTGGTATCCGAATATACAGAGGGGGATGTATGCGAAACCGACACTTTAGTCTTCACCACTCGGAAATGCCAATAGTTTCCTAAGTCGGATCATGTCGATGGGAGTTCCAGACAATTATTAAGCCTTGCGGCTGGAGGAGCGCAGAAAGACACAATCACTCAATGTAATAAGAGACCCTAAGGTTTTTGGTCAATTTTACACAATTTGGCCGGAGTGCTGTGTTACATATCCGCTCCAGCCAGAAAAGAGGCATACACAAATGTCTCTTATGGAGAGATTGTCCCTAGCTACTTTAAACCTATCCTATCGAGCTAGAATATCCAGGTTTAGTCGATTACATGTCAGGCTCGAGCAATGTGAGCATGAACAGCGACCTCAGTATAAAATTGATACGGGGGGGGGGGGGGGGAATGATGTAGATATAATGCTGCTTTATAGTATAGCCTAGCATACTGTGGTCCTAGGGTTTTCATATAGACACATCAAAATAACTAGGATGCCTGCTTGCCATATACGTAACTAACTATCACAGTGCTAACAGTATTTCAGGTCATAGGACCTTGCGGTGCTCGTTAATTGTAAGCACAAAAATAAGGATAATATATAAATTAAAAAGATAGAAGCTATAAAATGCAGTCTCAGACAATCGGGGCGGTACCTATTTGTCATCAGTACCTATAACGGAATAAATGAATATATATAATAGTAAAATAGTATAGCTACTTGAGTACCTATTGGTCATCGGTATGGAAAGAGTCTATAAATCACTGTAGAGCTTGCATTACAGATGAGTAACATAAGGTGGCACGATTCTGAAGTTGCTGGGAGATTTTCGCGGGCGAACTGTTGATGCAGCTCACTCTCAAGACGTTGAAGAAGAATGACTGTAGATGGATGTCCATTAGATAGTCATCATAACTAATATATTAATCTAAACAGTAAGTTAGAAAGTGTCCATCTGGTGACGTTAGTTTGAAAGTTGCCCATAACAGAGAGGGCTACAGTTGTAATTAAACATTGCATGTACATAACTAGGTATAACGTACATGATACGTCGCATAGCTCTTGCGGTGTACCGTCCGAGGGATTACAAAAACTAAGTGATTGCGGATGTCGATTGCTGACCAGCACAGGAGAACTGAATTCCGAAAGGCACTGCTGTGACTAAAAGGAAGCTATGGTCAGTAAGCAGTTGCCCACGTCTAGCACTGCCCTGGTCCAACAACCTACTACTTGCCGTCTCTCGCCGAAGTGTTGTCTCAGTTCTTGATTTTTCACTCCTTTTATACTACTCTTGACGTCAGAGGCAGGCCCAGCCAATCAGCTAGCGATCTGTATCCAATCATCGTGCAGCTAGACGGGGTGACGATGCTATCACGTGCTAGGCGCATTCCCCATTCATTTAATACATGCACGTGATTACGACGTCCCAGTAACATTTTGAAAATAATTTCAATGAGCCATTTAAGGATAACTCGTCCATTTCTGGTCCAATTTTAATAAGGTAAACAGTTTTGGAATCCGCGTCTTATTCTGATCCTGAGTGGTACCAAGCACGACGAGAATGGAGTGATTTAAAGAAATAATGTGCACCAACGCGGTACACTTTAAGTACGCATTCTCTCCAAATGCTGACACGTGTTTTGTCAGGGAAGCTCTGACACGCGCATGTGCGCTACGCGATCTCACAGACTTAGCCATTTTATAGAAAACCTCTCATATGGCTTTATACATGCATACTATCCTACCCAAGTGGGGTGTGCTTGGAACGTACCCAGGGCGGTTGTTCCATACCCAGCCAAGCCACACTACACGACCCCTCCTAGTTTGACACCCGTGACAAACGATAATGCATTGTGGATCGAAAGCACGGGATCACGCTAGGCGAGAATTATAGACTTCAGAGAAAAGCACATAGAGGTACAAAAGGGTTTGGGAGGGAGACATACTTTAGTTTTGGTTTTTGGCCTGGTATTTATTTTTTCAGGCCCTTTTATAGAAAACCTCTCATATGGCTTTATACATGCATACTATCCTACCCAAGTGGGGTGTGCTTGGAACGTACCCAGGGCGGTTGTTCCATACCCAGCCAAGCCACACTACACCACCCCTCCTAGTTTGACACCCGTGACAAACGATAATGCATTGTGGATCGAAAGCACGGGATCACGCTAGGCGAGAATTATAGACTTCAGAGAAAAGCACATAGAGGTACAAAAGGGTTTGGGAGGGAGGCATACTTTAGTTTTGGTTTTTGGCCTGGTATTTATTTTTTCAGGCCCTTTTTTCATTTTGCGGTTTGTTCTCTTTTATTGAGTTAATACCATGATTACGGCTAAAACAATAGCTCACATGGGCGTTCTCTTGGTGACGGATAATTAAATTTCTGCCAAGAACGCCCAATCTCCAACATACCTGAATTAAGTTATATAAAAATATAATATATAAGAAACATATATATCTAAAATATACAGTAGTAATATCACAGGGACTCTAACAGTAGTTACATATGCATACCAAGTATATGAAGGCATGCACACAGTGCCACGCGTTTTGGCAGGTCCGCACGGATAGCTGTCGCTATTCCAAATCCGTCTCATCGTTCTAACACGAGAAGAAAAATAATAAGAAAAATAGTATATAATAATAATAAATGGTTCATCAGGCAACTTCTGCAATAGCTGGGATGGCATGACGGGAATAAAGACATATTCGCTGCGGTGTGTTGTGTACCTACATCGCACATGATGTGTTTACAACACAGGAATCTGCAGAGATTATTTTGGTGAGACACAGCTATGCAATAATTTGCGTAGCTGTGTTGGATGACCGAAGTCAGCCTAGGTACAGGGTTTCAATTTTAAAAACATATATAATAATAAGAAAAGTAATTAAAAAATAAAATAATAATAATTTATATCTTCCGCACACGTATTCACATATTGTGATGCATCCATGACAATAATGTCCACAAACGTCTGCCGAGAAATCACCCCAACAAGTTTGGGTCCCATGACTCGTGGTTTATGGCTGTGGTGGGTGGTCTTCTCATGCTGATATTACGTTATCTATGTTAATCTATGCACTGCATGTCGTGTGTGTCTCATTTAACTTTGTGACCGTAGCAAGTAAACTTTGCCAGGTACGTCTTAAGAGCTAACTGACGTACCCCGCTAAGCTTAGTTATGTATCTGTAACAGTATTCAACAACCCTCCCTGATAATGGAATGTTCTTAACTTTCATACCTACCGCCATTGAACGGAACCTTTCTCATAGCAGTAATGTTATTCTAGAACTTACTAACCGTTCGTTAGACATTCTTATATTGTGATTACCGTCCTGAGTTTGCAGCGCTTCCGACCTGGATCAGCATACAGGAGTCCTGTCTGCGGGAATCTACATACGGAAACTTTCCAGCTTCCAGAGAACGTGTCAACTCACGTCACTCCAATGGTGACGTATCAATTTCAGTAACATAATAGCCCATCCTTAAGAATGGCTACCGAGTATTCAAGTAACTATACATAACATCCTTAATTAATCTGTTAATTACAACTTTAATGATTGTATTTTATCTCTGAAAAACGGGCCCAATTACTAAAAAGCACCGTAACAGTCTTAGGACCGCTAGTTATACTTTCTTTATCTGTTCATAGTTATTTTTATTTACTGTAAGGTGGTTTCACTAACCTCACCGTAATAGGTCAATCAACCTGTACCATTATTATTATCCTGATCAATTCACATTGTTATTACTTGTATTTGGTTAGTTTAGTATATGGCTAGTAGCCATCCATTGATATGTTTTGTTTATTTACAGAAAACTTAGGACCGCAGTGCATTTAGGAAATACTATACAGCAACATTATATACGCATCATTATCTCCCGCCACCAACACGTTTCACTAAAGTCACTCTCCGTGCTATAACTAAGTTTAGGCCGACATGCTACCGACTAAACCTGACTATTCAGTTCGATAGAATAGGTTTAATATGATTAGAGACAATTCCTTCGTTAAGAGACATATAGTGTACTCCTCGTTTCCTCTTGTTGCAGTAATCTAGCCCCGCACCCTGGCAAAGTTGTGTAAAATTGGCCACCTTACCTATAAGGCCTCACATCTATAAAGTTATTGTCTCTCTTCATGTTCCAATAAGCCTTATGGCTTCTTAATTGTTTGGATATCCCTATCCGCACCATGGACTGATCCGACCCTGGGAAACTATTGGAGGTTTCCGAGTGGTGATGGTCAAGGTGTGGTGTCACACACACACACATCCCGTGTATCTTCTGATACCTAGTAGTTAATTATCCTTGCCAATGTAGGAAGCACTGCGAAAACATATTATAATTATTGATATTTCACATCTCTTAGATCTTTCCCGCACCGCAGTGCATATTGGGCGACTTGTGTATAAACCTAACATCAGGTCAAAAGTTTAGCTCCATAAGACTTGGTGATGGGCGAGATGCGCATCTCCACCGAATTCTGTAAGAATGTCTGGGCAAGATGTTGGGATCTGCCACGCCCTCTCGGGAAGAACACTCGCTGTGGATATTCATCTCTCCAGACACCCCCCCCCACACCCACTGTAACGATGGCTCAGTTGCTTAAATTTGCTTATGTGAAAAGTAGCCATTGTCCTGTGACGTTTTGTGTGGTTACGAAGTCGGGCATCCAGATTTTCACCAAGCTCGTATGTCTTACCTAGTAACATGGCATCTGCACCCTCGGACAACCATGTTCAAAGATAGGTAGGAAACCCGCCAGTTGCGGCCTAAAATAGTTCTTGTCTTTAAAACCTAATTGGTAAGTTAGGCATAGCAGAAGGCCCGCAGAAATACAAGCGGCACCAACTAATTCCGTATCTTGGACCTACATAAGACGGTGATGTGGGAATCCCTCGGGAATCGTTTGTCCCGTCTTCACATAAAACAGCACGTAACATGTTAGTTATAGTTTCACTAAGATGGTCTTTTCTTTACAGCACTTTGGTTGAATATAAGTGGCCCTTTCTGCCCAATGCTCTTCCCCCGCTTTAAGCGGTGGCAGCATTTCCCTGTGATGGAGGCCCGCGCGAGGCACTTGCCTCTCACACGGATCCAGTGATGGCGGCCCGCGCAGGGCTACTACATCTCACCCAAAAATACAGCATCAGAATCCCATGATGCACTGTAAGAAGTGGCTCGCTCAGGTAGCTCTCATCCGTGAACGTGAAAATCCTATCCATACTGCCGTCTATGCTAACTCTACATATACAGCAACTGCACCAAATCCATCAACATTGCTACCACCAGCTCCGTCATCACCAAAGTACTGTAGTTCGGATCGATCGGTCGGATACTGGCCGTACCAGCTAAGGTGGGTATGCGCCGCCTGTCCTGGATTCATTCCCTGAACATGCCCTCTGGGTAGAGCCATAAGCGTGTATGAGCCGATGAGGGAGATCGCGTTGCGAAAACGACTATGTTAGTTAAAACGCATGATGCGCATGTGGGCGTCTAGATGCTATTTTGGATAGAGCGCATAGTTACGGCCAAGATAGGATGGCGCTTTTAGTGTACCGAGATGGTATCCTGTAATCCTTATAGATTGCCTGTTCCCGTTAAAGACCAGAATTAAACGGGCTTTTTAAATCTGTAAACCATTTCAAAATCGGTTAAGAAATGGCTGAGTTATCCACGGAAAACCCTTCTTGATTATCTTCAAAATATTGCCGTGACGTCATAACCACGTGGACGCAGAACTTCTAGAATGTTCTAAAACATTCGACTGCGCTATTATTAGCTACGCGCTGATTGGCTGTTGCTCGAATGATGATTGGTTGGAGCCTGCGCTTGTGACGTTACGAGGAGTATAAAAGGAGATGCGATCCAGAGATCGAGAGCATCCTCGGCCAGGGGCCAAACAGGTTGGCTCTGTACCAGCTACTATCAGTGCGACAAACAACATGCGTATACTTCGCTATGTGTCAGGTTTTTCTCCAGTAGCTGGCAGTTGCACAACCCACTGCACTAAAACAATTTTGTAACTCCCTACTTACGGGAGTAATTTGGAACTTTCTGATTATTGTTCACGAATATCAATATCTACTTCGGAACACGAATTTGCGGTGAGGCCTTTACGGCCTGAATATGTAATTCTACAGATGTAGAGGCAGGATGTTCTTTGATGGATGACTCGCCGGATCTCCCAGCCATGCTTAAAAGTAGTATTTCAACTGTCACCCCACTAATATCGTGACGGTTCTTCTGACTTCGACCGCAGCAAGTAAACTCTGCCCGGTGCGTCTTCAGAGCTGGCTGATGTACCCAGCACCGTGAAGCTTTGTTTTGTATCTTCATTCGCATCTGACAACCCCCGCTTGTGATCGGGTTGTTTACACCTTCCATCCATGCTATCGGTGTATGGGAACTTTCTTCACCACAGTAGTACTATCGTATCATTTACTGACTGCTCGTTAGACATCCTATTAGGCTTACAGTGCTGAGCGATGTATTACCGGCGTGAGTGTTCTTGCGGGAATCTTGTTTGCGGAAAACAGCTTGCGGGAACCAACCTGCGGGAACTTTCCAGCTTCCTGGGAGCACGTCAACTATGAAACGACATATCAATTTCAGTAACACGGTAGCCTAACTTAAGAATGACTACCGAGTATTCAAGTAACTATACTTCACAGTTTAATTATTTTTCACTATGTGTTTCGTTAATTATATTGTATCTGTAAGAATTGTCCCGATGACTAAAAGGAACAGTAACGGTCTTAGGACCGCTAGTTATAATTTCTGTATTTGTTTATAGTTATTCTCATTTTCCTCAATGTATTGCTAACCGCACTATAGTAGGTTCGTTAACCTGTACTAATATATATAACTTTGATCATTTGATACTGTATTGATTGTTCTGGTTAGATTATGTATATATATATATCCGTTCATATGTTTTGCTTGTTTATAGAAAATATAGGACTGCAGTGAACATAGGAAACACTATACAGCAACACTTATATATACAGCACTTTCTCCCGCCACCAACAATTTTTCACTAAGGTCACTGTCCATGCTATAACTCTGTTTAGCCCGGCATGCTACTGACTAAACCTTTTCTATTCAGCTCGATAGGATAGGTTCATAATGATTAGAGACACTTTCTTCATTGCCTACTCAGTAATGTACTCTTCTCTTCCGGTAGTGCGATAATCTAGCCCCGCACTCCGGTAAGACACATAACTCCAAGATATTGTCACTCTTCATGCTCCACTCAGCCTTGTAGCTTCTTAATTGTTTAGATGTCCCCATCCACACCATGGGCTGATCCGACTCTGGGAAACTGTTGGGGGTTTCCGAGCGGTGATGGCCAGGGTGCGGTATCACATACATTCCCCATGTATCTTTGGATACTTAGTAGTTAGCACTTTAGCCAACGTAGGAAAGCACTGCGAAAACATATTAATTATTATTTATTTCATTTACTGAACCTCCCGCACCGCAGTGCAAAACAGGGCAGCTTGTATATAAACCTAATGACAGGTTAACCGGTTAGTTCCATAGGACCCGGTGACGGGCAAGATGCGTATCGCCACCGAATTCCGTTAAAATGTCTGGCCATGATATTTAAGATCTGCTACGCCCCTACGGGAAGGACATTTACGGTGGGTATTCATCTCTCTCACCCCCCACCATAACGATAGGACAATGGTCTAATAATGCTTTCGTGAAAAGTAACCTATGCCTTGTAACGTTTTATGTAGTTACGGAGTGGGATGTCCGGATTCTTATCCAGTTTGGCGATCTTACTACGTAACATGTATGAGCGCTGCTGTCTTCAGTATCAATGTCTTAGGGCATCTGTTCTCAGTGACAGCCAGGTCTAATAGCTAGGTAGATACCAGCCAGTTGCGGCCAAAAATAGTTATTGTTTTGAAAACAACTAAAAGCTAATTAAGCAAAGCAGAAGGCCCGCATAAATAAAGCGGCAACTACTAATTCAGCATACTAAGAATTACATAAGACGGTGGTGGGAAAATCCATCGGGAATCGCTCGCCCCGTCTTCACGTAAAACAGCACACAACCCTATAGTCATAATCTCACTAGGTATGGTCTTTTCTTTCCTAAACATTTTTGGTTGAAATATTAGAGTGGGCACATTTTTGCCTACTACTCTTCTCCCGCTGTAAGCAGTGGCGACCCCTTCCCAAGACGGAGGCCCGCGTGAGGCACTTGCCTTTCACAAGGATTCAGCGATGACGGTCCATGCCAGGATAATACTCCTCACCCAAACTAGCACTAGGAGTAGTGCCCGCATGAGGCACCTAACTTTTCATCCGAGATAACCTTCTTCCTTTCAGCTTAGCGGTATAATAACTTATATTAAGTTAAGTAGTTAAGTCTCGTGTGTGGGAGCCTCCCTTGCGGGGATACCACTGCGGACCTACGAGTCTGTGTGGTACCTTTGGGAGCCCCATGTTTAAAAGTTCATCTACCCGTCTCTATGTCTCGTATTTTTGTATGCTCTTATTGTAGTATTATCTAGCATAGTTATAATCGTTTAGGTAAACTCATTGTAGAGACTTATATTTTTTCAGGTCACCAAATCAAATCTTGTAAGTTCATAGATCACGAAATTGCAATGGACAGGCATAATGGTGACACAAATTCTTAGGATGAGACAGCTGTGTTTAATGTTCACGACGATGGTCGCATGGCCCCACGGGAACGAAGCATCATCACTCGTCGTGAACTTGCGGCATGGCTAGTCGACATGATACACCGGAATGGCCCAACACTACCCGGCGAGCTACAAGTGGTGCCCGATGTGGGGCTTGAAGACCATCATTAACCACACGCAGCGAACTCTCACCCACACCATACAGTGAGCTTAGTTCAATACCTTCTCCATTTAGTGACAACTCCCTCGATCAAGAGGTAGCGTCCTACGATGGATTTTCAGCTCACATGCTCACCGACTATGCCAGAAATTCAGCGGAATCAACAACCCTGCACTATAATCTGTTTTCACCTGTTAGCGACGGCACATTTCGAGATGCCTCACAAGCGGGAACAGAGTTTAGAACAATACTGGACGTCCGTGACAGGCCACGACCAACAGGGCCGAATCGTGGACGACCCTGACAAAGACCCAATTACGGTCATATCAACAGACCTTCAGACTACTATCATTCACCCGTGTCATCTACGGAAACTGTATGGCGAGGTGATAATCGACAATACAGACAACCTCCCGTACCGGCCCCTTCTAGCGCAATGCTATGCTCAAGGGAAACCCCGCGGCATTATCGGGAGGAATCGGCACCACCATTTCGCCGGTATATCAGTCACGCAACACATCAAGCCCATCAGCCGACTGCACCACCACCATATGAGGAATATCAGTCCTCACCTCGGGAAGAACAACCACGCAATCTTCACAACAATCTGCCTCCCGTCCACAGACCCATGCCAATCTAAGGCTCTACAAATGGGGTGTCCTAGCTCCTCGACATCGGCATCGACGGGAAACACCAACACCACCGCCACCTGTACCACGACCAGCCTCAGCATAATCGTCAGATTCTCAGATACCCGAACCACCCGGATTTCAGCTGCTTCATTCTTCTCGCGGTCTTGGCCGAGTCATCCTCCCTCCCGAATTTAGTGGGGAGAATGACTGGACCAATTATAAAATACAGTTCGAGATCATAAGTCGGACTAACCGCTGGAACGATCAGCAAATGGGTGAATATCTCGCCGCAAAACATTCCGGAAAAGCCCTCCAAGTTCTTGTGGATCTGGGAACTGACTACACACCCACCTACACACAAGTGGAACGAGCACTGACGGAGCGATTTGGCGACACAGCCCTCGGAGAAACCAGTCGTCTTCAACTTTAAAACCTCCGATGACGCGCAGGAGAAACTCTTCCCGAGTTAGCTAGCTGAATCAGGAGGCTAGTCACCCACGCATATCCGAGCACCAATACGGAGGGCGTGATCCATTTGCATCTCGATACTTTTACCGATGCATTGAGCGGTGAACCCGCCCTGAAAGAAAAGCTATTTCTAGTGCGACCACAGAAGTTTGGCCCAATTAACGGCAACCACGGTTCGAATAGAGAACTTTCTGGAGCAGGAAAAGAGTAACCAACGCCAACTCCATCCTATCAACGAGATAGAGGGTGCAGCTATCGCCCCACCCACTAATTCTCCCCCCAGTTCATCAACACCGGCCACACAAACATCACCGCCACCAGCTGTACAGAATTCCAGTCAGAATCCAGCGCCTGGAGGAAGGGGGTGTTCCCGTAGAGGAAGTTACAACGGGGCCCCTGGGCGCGGGAACCAGCGAAACAACAACAACAATGGCAACATGAGAGAATGTATAGATGAGATTAATAAGCAAATCTCTGCACTTACCAATTTAGTTACAACACTTAGCACCAACCTTGCCACCACGCAGTATAGGACAACAAACACCACCAGTACCGCACCGCCACCGAACACCTGTTTCGAATGCGGTCAGCCAGGGCATTGGAGGGAGCAGTGTCCTGACCGACCTCCATCTACAATGCCTGCTCCTGACCGCAGCACACCACAACCGGAGAAGCAGTCAAACTCCTAAGGGCGCTGAATCACCTAGAGCCACTTCGGTGCCTGTATCCGCCTCCCGGCTCAACTGTGGCCTTCATATAACAACGTTCAGTGGCCAACCATCATCCACCGAAATCAGCTTTCACACGACACCAAAAATGCACGGCTTCACATATGTCAGTGCCTACATTGTCTCCCCCATCCACAGCAATGACATCCCCCTCTTTCGCCGCACACAACAAGCCTTCTTTCCTATGTAAAACGGCAGTGGTAGGTTGTAGCACCTCCGCTGAAACAACATTTTTGCAAGCACCACGTCCCGCCATCAAGACACTAGATTCTCGGTGTCCTCTGGTAGTATACAGAACACCACCACATCCAGCATCATCTCCCGCATCCACAGACAGTAGAGACTCAGGAGAAACAATTCACTATGCCTCATGGATTCGCAAGTGCCGACATAAACAGAGAAAAACACATCCTTGGCAACATCACTGTTTCTTCTGTGCTTCACCAAAAACATCCCATGAAGCATTGCAGGAAATGGCTTGCGGAGGTGGAGCTTATCCGTCATCCCGTATGCACTGACATCTACACCAATACAGCCAACTAAGAAACGGCAACAACTCCATCACCATTGCTACCCCCAGCTCCACCTTCACCACAGCCTTCACCCCAATTGGCGACGGCGTACTGGCCCTTTCCTCACTCAGCCATCCACAACATTGCAAGAAGCTATACGGAAACAGTCAGAATACATACAGAGTGATGCCGCTCCGACGCCATTATCGTGGACAGCATCATTGAAACTTTTCCGCAGGTACATCGCAAAGTAATATACAAATGTGCCTGTCTGTTTAGTGGCGTTTCCACGAGTGCCACCGTCGACACCGGTGCTTCTAATCACAGTATTTACCAAGCGCTTATATGAGAGCATCCCTCCTCATAAGAAGCCTCCCCTTAAGCCTACAAACATTTTACCCACAGACGGCTACGGGAGCGGATGTGCCCGTAGCCGGTGTAGTCAATTTAGTTATCCAAATAGAGGAGATGCAATTCATTCAGCGAGGTTGTCATCGCCTCTATTCATAACGATGCCCTACTGGCTCTGATTTCCTCAGTGCCAGTGAAGCCATCATACTCTGCCGACAACAAGAACTCGACATACACGGCCGACGAATACCTCTTGGACCGGCATCGCCATTATACGATATGTGCACAGTTATACTATCAAGTATCGCCACAGTTGATCCGGGACAAGAACAAATCTTTTGAGCCACTGCACCACAGTTAGGAGCAACACACACATCGCCATGCTGGAACCCGATCCTGATTATATGATCGCCTCACAATGCGCAAGTCCCCGCATAATAGTAGACCACTACTAATAAGGAACAAATACCTTTTAGAGTGTTTAATGGTACCGCAGATCCCATCACTCTGGGAACCCGGAGTACGCTGTAGCCATTTAGTGGACATAATCTCATTGAATCACCTGCACTTGCTGACACACCACCACAGATGACTGATGATTTACCCGAACATTTACATGATTCGTATCTACGTGCCACAGTTGGATTACTGCAATCACAGAAAAGAGAAATTCGGAAACTACTACATAAATATCGCGATAGTTTTTCCTCCGGAGACATGGATCTCGGAGAAACTCATCTCGTATGATACTCCATCGACACAGGCAACAATCGCCACATACGACAACCGTACGACATCTACCATTCATAAGGAAGTGGAAGCACACCAACAAGTAAACGACATGTTGCGGATTGGTATTATTGAACCCTCAGCATCTCCATGGGCTAGCCCTATAGTGCTAGCTGGGAAAAAAGGACGGAACCATGCGGTTTTTGTATTGACTACCGCCGCCTTAATGGATCTTAGCGTTAAGGACGCTTTTCCACTACATGGATAGATCAGGCCTTGGATTCCTTGTCTGGTGCCAAGTGGTTTTGTAACCTTGACTTGGCTAGCGGTTACTGGCAAGTAGCCATGATGAAGCTGACATGGAAAAGACCACATTCGTTTGTGGGGATGGCCTTTTCCAATTCCGCAAGATGCCCTATGGTTTGTGCAATGCTCCCGGAAGTTTTGAATGACTCATTGAGCAGTATTAACCACCCTGCAATGGGAAATCAGTCTCTGTTACATCGACGGACGTAATTGTCTTCGGACCCACGTTTGAGCAAATCTTAATAAAATTGGACACCGTGCTTTCGAGGTACCAGAGAGGGATAGGCTCCTCGAAGGGGTGTCTTGAACAGGCGGCAGTGGGCTCGCAAGAGTCCGGAGGCACGTAAAATCAAAGCTATAGGGCTGAGGAGATACTGAAGGCCTCTGTCTAGTCAGTGTATTGTTCGGGCTACTGAGAATTTTGGTTCATCCTGTCTCAGCAAGTGGACATACGTGGTACGTGGATGACAATCTATACCCAGGGCAGTCTCGGCAAATGTGGGGTTTTGTCGGGGTGCTCTGCAGCAAGGCCGGGGAAACGGTCCAAAGTTTGTATTCTGTTGGCAGATAGGTACGGATCAGACCGTCGGTTGCCCCTGAGCATGAGCTCAGATGGTGATCGCTATCGACTGGGTCGCCGGCCAGTCGTCTTGATCATGTCAGTTCATCTGTGCGGTCAAGATGGCTCAATGTACAGTCAGGCCATGGTAAGCATTCGTATTGCGAGCCATGCCTCCCATGATCAGAGGATCATGAAAAGTGATTCTTTGGGAAGCGGGATGGTATATGCGTGAGAGGGGCATCACATGAGAGATCGTAGACTATGTTGATCAATCATGTTTCTTGGGCATGGTTCTCGATCTCAATGTTAAACTAGTGTCCCGTGGACTTTGTTCTCATCATGATTCGATGAGCCGGAGTCTCAGTAGGACTAGCTGTCCTACCCTTTGATTATAACTTCTTATAGGCATAGTCATTAATCTCATACGCATATATGGGAATGGCACCTAAGCCTATGCTGCATCCTGGTAGACTACTACGCAGTCTCTGTGGCCGCAATTGGAAATACCGGGGAAGGCCAAAGGGTGGATAGTATTGGGAAATTGGTCCCTAATACTATTAGCGTCCGCACGGCCAATTTGAACTCAACCAAAGAAATGTCATCTCTTTAGACAGAGCATTGAGTTCCTGGGACACGTCATATCCGGTTGATGGAGTGGCTACTCAGCCATCAAAAACTAAGGCTGTAGCAGAGTGGCCTCAGCCTCTTCAGTTACGGAGACATGGAGTTTTCTTGGCCTATGCCAGTACTATCGCCATTACAACCCGACATTCCAGCGAGATTGCTTCACCACTCTACAGATGACCGAGAAAGATCAACCATTTGAGTGGATGAGTGAGTGTGGAAGGCTCCCTTCAGGGCACTGAAGGAACTCTTGACGACCGGCCCGATCTTGCTCACCCTAATCCAAAACCTCGATTTCATCTTAGACACTGACGCATCAGCTTCCGCTATCAGTGCGGTTCTATCTCAGGTCACTGAAGACGGAACAAAGCAGGTATTGGGTTATGGTTCGCGTACTCTGAATAAAACAGAGAGAAGATACACAACCACCAAGTGAGAACTATTGGCAGCAGCCCATTTCATCAAATACTATGAACACTTTCTGTACGGGCGCCCTGTTGCACTCCGTACAGACCATGCCCTCACTACGATGGCTCTGGAACTTAAGAAACCCAGAGGGCCAGGTAGCGAGATGGAGGAATACCTGCAGGCCTATAACTTTAACGTTGTTCACCGTCCGGCAAATTGAACGGAATGCAGACGCTCTCAGCAGAATCGGCGCGGAAGCTGAACACGAAGATGCCGCCATCGTGACACAGTCAACACAGCCATCTCCAGAGTTCCCTGAATGAGGTGCGCAGAGTTTGAATCCGGAGAATATTGCACACCACCAAACAACAGACGTCCGTTGGTGAGTCCGGGGGATTACCACTGACGTCACCTGGCATTCCACACACCCGTCGGGAGCTCCAGCCTAAAATTCAAATAGGCAAGTTTATAAGCATCCAACCTGGAAAACCACCTCACGCTAATTAAAAGGTGAGGCCCCACAAAGAAAAAGTAGTACCACGTTTTTATGTTGATCGGAAGCTGTTAAATGTGTGAAATAAAGACCAGTTTAACGAGCTATTCTTCTTATAATTAAAAGTACTCACTTTATATGGGAGGAATTAATCTATGACGTCCAGGCCGGAAAACAAGGAAACATTCACATACGGATGACCGAATCACATGTTAGAATTTTAGGAGTGGCCATCCGCTGCCTGTGACGTCACCAAATAGTATAAAAGGAGGACGTGCGCTCTGAAACTATGTCTTCCAGTCAAAACTCGACACCAGGTAAGAACATAGCATTAGGCTTCTTTCGTGTCGCAAACCAAATTCTGCTGTGTTTCTTATTATTTCGTTGTTATATATTTGGCCTGGAAAGTCATAAACCATGAAGAGATAGGGCATTAGGTTTTGAATAAAGTTCCCGCAACTAACTACATGCGGGAACAAGATGTCACTCCTTGAAGATTTAGCGTTGTCGGATTCCGAAGAAGAAGATTCGGTATCAGTTCCAAAACGGTTCCTGTGTAACTCGTTGTTAGCTAGAGGAGAGCCATGTACCAGAACTTTCACTAGAAAATCCGACCGCACCCGTCATGTTAATAAGGATCATCTTTTCCAGTCAGCCTTATGTGTGACGTGCCAGTATCTCTACACCGCTACTCGCTACAGGGTGACACACGCGCTCCGTTATCGTCACTGTGTGTTGGAAGTGACGTTAGTTAATGGAGAAGAGAACGAGGATCGTGCCATTTTAGCCACCCGCTTCGAATCTCGGGCTCCTGGTTAAAGTGCTCCCGACCAAGAAAATGGCCCACATGAAGAACACTACTCGTAGATATCCCGTTTAGCCATCGTCTTCCCGTGGCTACAGTAAGCAACGTACCGACAGCCAGACAGGAAATCATGCCCGCAGTAACGTCTGGAAGTGTTACGCTGGTACCAATTACTTCCTCCACACCGGTCCTGAAGCAGAGTAGGAAGCGGAAGTCTCCTGCAGAAACAAGTTCGGCAGCACCCACATCGGTTATTAGCCAAACACACGTGTCATGC
>CM067366.1:25289197-25524049 GCA_034401795.1 Chaetoderma sp. LZ-2023a
GCATGACACGTGTGTTACATAACTAGGTATAACGTACATGATACGTCGCAATAGCTCTTGCGGTGTACCGTCCGAGGGATTACAAAAACTAAGTGATTGCGGATGTCGATTGCTGACCAGCACAGGAGAACTGAATTCCGAAAGGCACTGCTGTGACTAAAAGGAAGCTATGGTCAGTAAGCAGTTGCCCACGTCTAGCACTGCCCTGGTCCAACAACCTACTACTTGCCGTCTCTGCCGAAGTGTTGTCTCAGTTCTTGATTTTTCACTCCTTTTATACCTACTCTTGACGTCAGAGGCAGGCCCAGCCAATCAGCTAGCGATCTGTATCCAATCATCGTGCAGCTAGACGGGGTGACGATGCTATCACGTGCTAGGGCGCATTCCCCATTCATTTAATACATGCACGTGATTACGACGTCCCAGTAACATTTGAAAATAATTTCAATGAGCCATTTAAGGATAACTCGTCCATTTCTGGTCCAATTTTAATAAGGTAAACAGTTTTGGAATCCGCGTCTTATTCTGATCCTGAGTGGTACCAAAGCACGACGAGAATGGAGTGATTTAAAGAAATAATGTGCACCAACGCGGTACACTTTAAGTACGCATTCTCTCCAAATGCTGACACGTGTTTTGTCAGGGAAGCTCTGACACGCGCATGTGCGCTACGCGATCTCACAGACTTAGCCATTTTATAGAAAACCTCTCATATGGCTTTATACATGCATACTATCCTACCCAAGTGGGGGTGTGCTTGGAACGTACCCAGGGCGGTTGTTCCATACCCAGCCAAGCCACACTACACGACCCCTCCTAGTTTGGACAACCCGTGACAAACGATAATGCATTGTGGATCGAAAGCACGGGATCACGCTAGGCGAGAATTATAGACTTCAGAGAAAAGCACATAGAGGTACAAAAGGGTTTGGGAGGGAGACATACTTTAGTTTTGGTTTTTGGCCTGGTATTTATTTTTTCAGGCCCTTTTATAGAAAACCTCTCATATGGCTATATACATGCATACTATCCTACCCAAGTGGGGTGTGCTTGGAACGTACCCAGGGCGGTTGTTCCATACCCAGCCAAGCCACACTTACACCACCCCTCCTAGTTTGACACCCGTGACAAACGATAATGCATTGTGGATCGAAAGCACGGGATCACGCTAGGCGAGAATTATAGACTTCAGAGAAAAGCACATAGAGGTACAAAAGGGTTTGGGAGGGAGGCATACTTTAGTTTTGGTTTTTGGCCTGGTATTTATTTTTTCAGGCCCTTTTTTCATTTTTGCGGTTTGTTCTCTTTTATTGAGTTAATACCATGATTACGGCTAAAACAATAGCTCACATGGGCGTTCTCTTGGTGACGGATAATTAAATTTCTGCCAAGAACGCCCAATCTCCAACATACCTGAATTAAGTTATATAAAAATATAATATATAAGAAACATATATATCTAAAATATACAGTAGTAATATCACAGGGACTCTAACAGTAGTTACATATGCATTACCAAGTATATGAAGGCATGCACACAGTGCCACGCGTTTTGGCAGGTCCGCACGGATAGCTGTCGCTATTCCAAATCCGTCTCATCGTTCTAACACGAGAAGAAAAAATAATAAGAAAAATAGTATATAATAATAATAAATGGTTCATCAGGCAACTTCTGCAATAGCTGGGATGGCATGACGGGAATAAAGACATATTCGCTGCGGTGTGTTGTGTACCTACATCGCACATGATGTGTTTACAAACAGGAATCTGCAGAGATTATTTTGGTGAGACACAGCTATGCAATAATTTGCGTAGCTGTGTTGGATGACCGAAGTCAGCCTAGGTACAGGGTTTCAATTTTAAAAACATATATAATAATAAGAAAAGTAATTAAAAATAAAATAATAATAATTTATATCTTCCGCACACGTATTCACATATTGTGATGCATCCATGACAATAATGTCCACAAACGTCTGCCGAGAAATCACCCCAACAAGTTTGGGTCCCATGACTCGTGGTTTATGGCTGTGGTGGGTGGTCTTCTCATGCTGATATTACGTTATCTATGTTAATCTATGCACTGCATGTCGTGTGTGTCTCATTTAACTTTGTGACCGTAGCAAGTAAACTTTGCCAGGTACGTCTTAAGAGCTAACTGACGTACCCACGCTAAGCTTAGTTATGTATCTGTAACAGTATTCAACAACCCTCCCTGATAATGGAATGTTCTTAACTTTCATACCTACCGCCATTGAACGGAACCTTTCTCATAGCAGTAATGTTATTCTAGAACTACTAACCGTTCGTTAGACATTCTTATATTGTGATTACCGTCCTGAGTTTGCAGCGCTTCCGACCTGGATCAGCATACAGGAGTCCTGTCTGCGGGAATCTACATACGGAAACTTTCCAGCTTCCAGAGAACGTGTCAACTCACGTCACTCCAATGGTGACGTATCATTTCAGTAACATAATAGCCCATCCTTAAGAATGGCTACCGAGTATTCAAGTAACTATACATAACATCCTTAATTAATCTGTTAATTACAACTTTAATGATTGTATTTTATCTCTGAAAAACGGGCCCAATTACTAAAAAGCACCGTAACAGTCTTAGGACCGCTAGTTATACTTTCTTTATCTGTTCATAGTTATTTTTATTTACTGTAAGGTGGTTTCACTAACCTCACCGTAATAGGTCAATCAACCTGTACCATTATTATTATCCTGATCAATTCACATTGTTATTACTTGTATTTGGTTAGTTTTAGTATATGGCTAGTAGCCATCCATTGATATGTTTTGTTTATTTACAGAAAACTTAGGACCAGCAGTGCATTTAGGAAATACTATACAGCAACATTATATACGCATCATTATCTCCCGCCACCAACACGTTTCACTAAAGTCACTCTCCGTGCTATAACTAAGTTTAGGCCGACATGCTACCGACTAAACCTGACTATTCAGTTCGATAGAATAGGTTTAATATGATTAGAGACAATTCCTTCGTTAAGAGACATATAGTGTACTCCTCGTTTCCTCTTGTTGCAGTAATCTAGCCCCGCACCCTGGCAAAGTTGTGTAAAATTGGCCACCTTACCTATAAGGCCTCACATCTATAAAGTTATTGTCTCTCTTCATGTTCCAATAAGCCTTATGGCTTCTTAATTGTTTGGATATCCCTATCCGCACCATGGACTGATCGACCCTGGGAAACTATTGGAGGTTTCCGAGTGGTGATGGTCAAGGTGTGGTGTCACACACACACACTTCCGTGTATCTTCTGATACCTAGTAGTTAATTATCCTTGCCAATGTAGGAAGCACTGCGAAAACATATTTAATTATTGATATTTCACATCTCTTAGATCTTTCCCGCACCGCAGTGCATATTGGGCGACTTGTGTATAAACCTAACATCAGGTCAAAAGTTTAGCTCCATAAGACTTGGTGAGGGGCGAGATGCGCATCTCCACCGAATTCTGTAAGAATGTCTGGGCAAGATGTTGGGATCTGCCACGCCCTCTCGGGAAGAACACTCGCTGTGGATATTCATCTCTCCAGACACCCCCCCCCCCACACCCACTGTAACGATGGCTCAGTTGCTTAAATTTGCTTATGTGAAAAGTAGCCATTGTCCTGTGACGTTTTGTGTGGTTACGAAGTCGGGCATTCAGATTTCACCAAGCTCGTATGTCTTACCTAGTAACATGGCATCTGCACCCTCGGACAACCATGTTCAAAGATAGGTAGGAAACCCGCCAGTTGCGGCCTAAAATAGTTCTTGTCTTTAAAACCTAATTGGTAAGTTAGGCATAGCAGAAGGCCCGCAGAAATACAAGCGGCACCAACTAATTCCGTATCTTGGACCTACATAAGACGGTGATGTGGGAATCCCTCGGGAATCGTTTGTCCCGTCTTCACATAAAACAGCACGTAACATGTTAGTTATAGTTTCACTAAGATGGTCTTTTCTTTACAGCACTTTGGTTGAATATAAGTGGCCCTTTCTGCCCAATGCTCTTCCCCCGCTTTAAGCGGTGGCAGCATTTCCCTGTGATGGAGGCCCGCGCGAGGCACTTGCCTCTCACACGGATCCAGTGATGGCGGCCCGCGCAGGGCTATACTAACATCTCACCCAAAAATACAGCATCAGAATCCCATGATGCACTGTAAGAAGTGGCTCGCTCAGGTAGCTCTCATCCGTGAACGTGAAAATCCTATCCATACTGCCGTCTATGCTAACTCTACATATACAGCAACTGCACCAAATCCATCAACATTGCTACCACCAGCTCCGTCATCACCAAAGTACTGTAGTTCGATCGATCGGTCGGATACTGGCCGTACCAGCTAAGGTGGGTATGCGCCGCCTGTCCTGGATTCATTCCCTGAACATGCCCTCTGGGTAGAGCCATAAGCGTGTATGAGCCGATGAGGGAGATCGCGTTGCGAAAACGGACTATGTTAGTTAAAACGCATGATGCGCATGTGGGCGTCTAGATGCTATTTTGGATAGAGCGCATAGTTACGGCCAAGATAGGATGGCGCTTTTAGTGTACCGAGATGGTATCCTGTAATCCTTATAGATTGCCTGTTCCCGTTAAAGACCAGAATTAAACGGGCTTTTTAAATCTGTAAACCATTTCAAAATCGGTTAAGAAATGGCTGAGTTATCCACGGAAAACCCTTCTTGATTATCTTCAAAATATTGCCGTGACGTCATAACCACGTGGACGCAGAACTTCTAGAATGTTCTAAACATTTCGACTGCGCTATTATTAGCTACGCGCTGATTGGCTGTTGCTCGAATGATGATTGGTTGGAGCCTGCGCTTGTGACGTTACGAGGAGTATAAAAGGAGATGCGATCCAGAGATCGAGAGCATCCTCGGCCCCAGGGGCCAAACAGGTTGGCTCTGTACCAGCTACTATCAGTGCGACAAACAACATGCGTATACTTCGCTATGTGTCAGGTTTTTCTCCAGTAGCTGGCAGTTGCACAACCCACTGCACTAAAACAATTTTGTAACTCCCTACTTACGGGAGTAATTTTGGAACTTTCTGATTATTGTTCACGAATATCAATATCTACTTCGGAACACACGAATTTGCGGTGAGGCCTTTACGGCCTGAATATGTAATTCTACAGATGTAGAGGCAGGATGTTCTTTGATGGATGACTCGCCGGATCTCCCAGCCATGCTTAAAAGTAGTATTTCAACTGTCACCCCCACTAATATCGTGACGGTTCTTCTGACTTCGACCGCAGCAAGTAAACTCTGCCCGGTGCGTCTTCAGAGCTGGCTGATGTACCCAGCACCGTGAAGCTTTGTTTTGTATCTTCATTCGCATCTGGACAACCCCCCCGCTTGTGATCGGGTGTTTACACCTTCCATCCATGCTATCGGTGTATGGGAACTTTCTTCACCACAGTAGTACTATCGTATCATTTACTGACTGCTCGTTAGACATCCTATTAGGCTTACAGTGCTGAGCGATGTATTACCGGCGTGAGTGTTCTTGCGGGAATCTTGTTTGCGGAAAACAGCTTGCGGGAACCAACCTGCGGGAACTTTCCAGCTTCCTGGGAGCACGTCAACTATGAAACGACATATCAATTTCAGTAACACGGTAGCCTAACTTAAGAATGACTACCGAGTATTCAAGTAACTATACTTCACAGTTTAATTATTTTTCACTATGTGTTTCGTTAATTATATTGTATCTGTAAGAATTGTCCCGATGACTAAAAGGAACAGTAACGGTCTTAGGACCGCTAGTTATAATTTCTGTATTTGTTTATAGTTATTCTCATTTTCCTCAATGTATTGCTAACCGCACTATAGTAGGTTCGTTAACCTGTACTAATATATATAACTTTGATCATTTGATACTGTATTGATTGTTCTGGTTAGATTATGTATATATATATATCCGTTCATATGTTTTGCTTGTTTATAGAAAATATAGGACTGCAGTGAACATAGGAAACACTATACAGCAACACTTATATATACAGCACTTTCTCCCGCCACCAACAATTTTTCACTAAGGTCACTGTCCATGCTATAACTCTGTTTAGCCCGGCATGCTACTGACTAAACCTTTTCTATTCAGCTCGATAGGATAGGTTCATAATGATTAGAGACACTTTCTTCATTGCCTACTCAGTAATGTACTCTTCTCTTCCGGTAGTGCGATAATCTAGCCCCGCACTCCGGTAAGACACATAACTCCAAGATATTGTCACTCTTCATGCTCCACTCAGCCTTGTAGCTTCTTAATTGTTTAGATGTCCCCATCCACACCATGGGCTGATCCGACTCTGGGAAACTGTTGGGGGTTTCCGAGCGGTGATGGCCAGGGTGCGGTATCACATACATTCCCCATGTATCTTTGGATACTTAGTAGTTAGCACTTTAGCCAACGTAGGAAAGCACTGCGAAAACATATTAATTATTATTTATTTCATTTACTGAACCTCCCGCACCGCAGTGCAAAACAGGGCAGCTTGTATATAAACCTAATGACAGGTTAACCGGTTAGTTCCATAGGACCCGGTGACGGGCAAGATGCGTATCGCCACCGAATTCCGTTAAAATGTCTGGCCATGATATTTAAGATCTGCTACGCCCCTACGGGAAGGACATTTACGGTGGGTATTCATCTCTCTCACCCCCACCATAACGATAGGACAATGGTCTAATAATGCTTTCGTGAAAAGTAACCTATGCCTTGTAACGTTTTATGTAGTTACGGAGTGGGATGTCCGGATTCTTATCCAGTTTGGCGATCTTACTACGTAACATGTATGAGCGCTGCTGTCTTCAGTATCAATGTCTTAGGGCATCTGTTCTCAGTGACAGCCAGGTCTAATAGCTAGGTAGATACCAGCCAGTTGCGGCCAAAAATAGTTATTGTTTTGAAAACAACTAAAAGCTAATTAAGCAAAGCAGAAGGCCCGCATAAATAAAGCGGCAACTACTAATTCAGCATACTAAGAATTACATAAGACGGTGGTGGGAAAATCCATCGGGAATCGCTCGCCCCGTCTTCACGTAAAACAGCACACAACCCTATAGTCATAATCTCACTAGGTATGGTCTTTTCTTTCCTAAACATTTTTGGTTGAAATATTAGAGTGGGCACATTTTTGCCTACTACTCTTCTCCCGCTGTAAGCAGTGGCGACCCCTTCCCAAGACGGAGGCCCGCGTGAGGCACTTGCCTTTCACAAGGATTCAGCGATGACGGTCCATGCCAGGATAATACTCCTCACCCAAACTAGCACTAGGAGTAGTGCCCGCATGAGGCACCTAACTTTTCATCCGAGATAACCTTCTTCCTTTCAGCTTAGCGGTATAATAACTTATATTAAGTTAAGTAGTTAAGTCTCGTGTGTGGGAGCCTCCCTTGCGGGGATACCACTGCGGACCTACGAGTCTGTGTGGTACCTTTGGGAGCCCCATGTTTAAAAGTTCATCTACCCGTCTCTATGTCTCGTATTTTTGTATGCTCTTATTGTAGTATTATCTAGCATAGTTATAATCGTTTAGGTAAACTCATTGTAGAGACTTATATTTTTTCAGGTCACCAAATCAAATCTTGTAAGTTCATAGATCACGAAATTGCAATGGACAGGCATAATGGTGACACAAATTCTTAGGATGAGACAGCTGTGTTTAATGTTCACGACGATGGTCGCATGGCCCCACGGGAACGAAGCATCATCACTCGTCGTGAACTTGCGGCATGGCTAGTCGACATGATACACCGGAATGGCCCAACACTACCCGGCGAGCTACAAGTGGTGCCCGATGTGGGGCTTGAAGACCATCATTAACCACACGCAGCGAACTCTCACCCACACCATACAGTGAGCTTAGTTCAATACCTTCTCCATTTAGTGACAACTCCCTCGATCAAGAGGTAGCGTCCTACGATGGATTTTCAGCTCACATGCTCACCGACTATGCCAGAAATTCAGCGGAATCAACAACCCTGCACTATAATCTGTTTTCACCTGTTAGCGACGGCACATTTCGAGATGCCTCACAAGCGGGAACAGAGTTTAGAACAATACTGGACGTCCGTGACAGGCCACGACCAACAGGGCCGAATCGTGGACGACCCTGACAAAGACCCAATTACGGTCATATCAACAGACCTTCAGACTACTATCATTCACCCGTGTCATCTACGGAAACTGTATGGCGAGGTGATAATCGACAATACAGACAACCTCCCGTACCGGCCCCTTCTAGCGCAATGCTATGCTCAAGGGAAACCCCGCGGCATTATCGGGAGGAATCGGCACCACCATTTCGCCGGTATATCAGTCACGCAACACATCAAGCCCATCAGCCGACTGCACCACCACCATATGAGGAATATCAGTCCTCACCTCGGGAAGAACAACCACGCAATCTTCACAACAATCTGCCTCCCGTCCACAGACCCATGCCAATCTAAGGCTCTACAAATGGGGTGTCCTAGCTCCTCGACATCGGCATCGACGGGAAACACCAACACCACCGCCACCTGTACCACGACCAGCCTCAGCATAATCGTCAGATTCTCAGATACCCGAACCACCCGGATTTCAGCTGCTTCATTCTTCTCGCGGTCTTGGCCGAGTCATCCTCCCTCCCGAATTTAGTGGGGAGAATGACTGGACCAATTATAAAATACAGTTCGAGATCATAAGTCGGACTAACCGCTGGAACGATCAGCAAATGGGTGAATATCTCGCCGCAAAACATTCCGGAAAAGCCCTCCAAGTTCTTGTGGATCTGGGAACTGACTACACACCCACCTACACACAAGTGGAACGAGCACTGACGGAGCGATTTGGCGACACAGCCCTCGGAGAAACCAGTCGTCTTCAACTTTAAAACCTCCGATGACGCGCAGGAGAAACTCTTCCCGAGTTAGCTAGCTGAATCAGGAGGCTAGTCACCCACGCATATCCGAGCACCAATACGGAGGGCGTGATCCATTTGCATCTCGATACTTTTACCGATGCATTGAGCGGTGAACCCGCCCTGAAAGAAAAGCTATTTCTAGTGCGACCACAGAAGTTTGGCCCAATTAACGGCAACCACGGTTCGAATAGAGAACTTTCTGGAGCAGGAAAAGAGTAACCAACGCCAACTCCATCCTATCAACGAGATAGAGGGTGCAGCTATCGCCCCACCCACTAATTCTCCCCCCAGTTCATCAACACCGGCCACACAAACATCACCGCCACCAGCTGTACAGAATTCCAGTCAGAATCCAGCGCCTGGAGGAAGGGGGTGTTCCCGTAGAGGAAGTTACAACGGGGCCCCTGGGCGCGGGAACCAGCGAAACAACAACAACAATGGCAACATGAGAGAATGTATAGATGAGATTAATAAGCAAATCTCTGCACTTACCAATTTAGTTACAACACTTAGCACCAACCTTGCCACCACGCAGTATAGGACAACAAACACCACCAGTACCGCACCGCCACCGAACACCTGTTTCGAATGCGGTCAGCCAGGGCATTGGAGGGAGCAGTGTCCTGACCGACCTCCATCTACAATGCCTGCTCCTGACCGCAGCACACCACAACCGGAGAAGCAGTCAAACTCCTAAGGGCGCTGAATCACCTAGAGCCACTTCGGTGCCTGTATCCGCCTCCCGGCTCAACTGTGGCCTTCATATAACAACGTTCAGTGGCCAACCATCATCCACCGAAATCAGCTTTCACACGACACCAAAAATGCACGGCTTCACATATGTCAGTGCCTACATTGTCTCCCCCATCCACAGCAATGACATCCCCCTCTTTCGCCGCACACAACAAGCCTTCTTTCCTATGTAAAACGGCAGTGGTAGGTTGTAGCACCTCCGCTGAAACAACATTTTTGCAAGCACCACGTCCCGCCATCAAGACACTAGATTCTCGGTGTCCTCTGGTAGTATACAGAACACCACCACATCCAGCATCATCTCCCGCATCCACAGACAGTAGAGACTCAGGAGAAACAATTCACTATGCCTCATGGATTCGCAAGTGCCGACATAAACAGAGAAAAACACATCCTTGGCAACATCACTGTTTCTTCTGTGCTTCACCAAAACATCCCATGAAGCATTGCAGGAAATGGCTTGCGGAGGTGGAGCTTATCCGTCATCCCGTATGCACTGACATCTACACCAATACAGCCAACTAAGAAACGGCAACAACTCCATCACCATTGCTACCCCCAGCTCCACCTTCACCACAGCCTTCACCCCAATGGCGACGGCGTACTGGCCCTTTCCTCACTCAGCCATCCACAACATTGCAAGAAGCTATACGGAAACAGTCAGAATACATACAGAGTGATGCCGCTCCGACGCCATTATCGTGGACAGCATCATTGGAAACTTTTCCGCAGGTACATCGCAAAGTAATATACAAATGTGCCTGTCTGTTTAGTGGCGTTTCCACGAGTGCCACCGTCGACACCGGTGCTTCTATCACAGTATTTACCAAGCGCTTATATGAGAGCATCCCTCCTCATAAGAAGCCTCCCCTTAAGCCTACAAACATTTACCCACAGACGGCTACGGGAGCGGATGTGCCCGTAGCCGGTGTAGTCAATTTAGTTATCCAAATAGAGGAGATGCAATTCATTCAGCGAGTTGTCATCGCCTCTATTCATAACGATGCCCTACTTGGCTCTGATTTCCTCAGTGCCAGTGAAGCCATCATACTCTGCCGACAACAAGAACTCGACATACACGGCCGACGAATACCTCTTGGACCGGCATCGCCATTATACGATATGTGCACAGTTATACTATCAAGTATCGCCACAGTTGATCCGGGACAAGAACAAATCTTTTGAGCCACTGCACCACAGTTAGGAAGCAACACACACATCGCCATGCTGGAACCCGATCCTGATTATATGATCGCCTCACAATGCGCAAGTCCCCGCATAATAGTAGACACTACTAATAAGGAACAAATACCTTTTAGAGTGTTTAATGGTACCGCAGATCCCATCACTCTGGAACCCGGAGTACGCTGTAGCCATTTAGTGGACATAATCTCATTGGAATCACCTGCACTTGCTGACACACCACCACAGATGACTGATGATTTACCCGAACATTTACATGATTCGTATCTACGTGCCACAGTTGGATTACTGCAATCACAGAAAAGAGAAATTCGGAAACTACTACATAAATATCGCGATAGTTTTTCCTCCGGAGACATGGATCTCGGAGAAACTCATCTCGTATGATACTCCATCGACACAGGCAACAATCGCCACATACGACAACCGGTACGACATCTACCCATTCATAAGGAAGTGGAAGCACACCAACAAGTAAACGACATGTTGCGGATTGGTATTATTGAACCCTCAGCATCTCCATGGGCTAGCCCTATAGTGCTAGCTGGAAAAAAGGACGGAACCATGCGGTTTTGTATTGACTACCGCCGCCTTAATGATCTTAGCGTTAAGGACGCTTTTCCACTACCATGGATAGATCAGGCCTTGGATTCCTTGTCTGGTGCCAAGTGGTTTTGTAACCTTGACTTGGCTAGCGGTTACTGGCAAGTAGCCATGGATGAAGCTGACATGGAAAAGACCACATTCGTTTGTGGGGATGGCCTTTTCCAATTCCGCAAGATGCCCTATGGTTTGTGCAATGCTCCCGGAAGTTTTGAATGACTCATTGAGCAGGTATTAACCACCCTGCAATGGGAAATCAGTCTCTGTTACATCGACGACGTAATTGTCTTCGGACCCACGTTTGAGCAAATCTTAATAAAATTGGACACCGTGCTTTCGAGGTACCAGAGAGGGATAGGCTCCTCGAAGGGGTGTCTTGAACAGGCGGCAGTGGGCTCGCAAGAGTCCGGAGGCACGTAAAATCAAAGCTATAGGGCTGAGGAGATACTGAAGGCCTCTGTCTAGTCAGTGTATTGTTCGGGCTACTGAGAATTTTGGTTCATCCTGTCTCAGCAAGTGGACATACGTGGTACGTGGATGACAATCTATACCCAGGGCAGTCTCGGCAAATGTGGGGTTTTGTCGGGGTGCTCTGCAGGCAAGGCCGGGGAAACGGTCAAAGTTTGTATTCTGTTGGCAGATAGGTACGGATCAGACCGTCGGTTGCCCCTGAGCATGAGCTCAGATGGTGATCGCTATCGACTGGGTCGCCGGCCAGTCGTCTTGATCATGTCAGTTCATCTGTGCGGTCAAGATGGCTCAATGTACAGTCAGGCCATGGTAAGCATTCGTATTGCGAGCCATGCCTCCCATGATCAGAGATCATGAAAAGTGATTCTTTGGGAAGCGGGATGGTATATGCGTGAGAGGGGCATCACATGAGAGATCGTAGACTATGTTGATCAATCATGTTTCTTGGGCATGGTTCTCGATCTCATGTTAAACTAGTGTCCCGTGGACTTTGTTCTCAATCATGATTCGATGAGCCGGAGTCTCAGTAGGACTAGCTGTCCTACCCTTTGATTATAACTTCTTATAGGCATAGTCATTAATCTCATACGCATATATGGGAATGGCACCTAAGCCTATGCTGCATCCTGGTAGACTACTACGCAGTCTCTGTGGCCGCAATTGGAAATACCGGGAAGGCCAAAGGGTGGATAGTATTGGGAAATTGGTCCCTAATACTAATTAGCGTCCGCACGGCCAATTTGAACTCAAACCAAAGAAATGTCATCTCTTTAGACAGAGCATTGAGTTCCTGGGACACGTCATATCCGGTGATGGAGTGGCTACTCAGCCATCAAAAACTAAGGCTGTAGCAGAGTGGCCTCAGCCCTCTTCAGTTACGGAGACATGGAGTTTTCTTGGCCTATGCCAGTACTATCGCCATTACACCCGACATTCCAGCGAGATTGCTTCACCACTCTACAAGATGACCGAGAAAGATCAACCATTTGAGTGGATGAGTGAGTGTGAAGGCTCCTTCAGGGCACTGAAGGAACTCTTGACGACCGGCCCGATTCTTGCTCACCCTAATCCAAACCTCGATTTCATCTTAGACACTGACGCATCAGCTTCCGCTATCAGTGCGGTTCTATCTCAGGTCACTGAAGACGGAACAAAGCAGGTATTGGGTTATGGTTCGCGTACTCTGAATAAAACAGAGAGAAGATACACAACCACCAAGTGAGAACTATTGGCAGCAGCCCATTTCATCAAATACTATGAACACTTTCTGTACGGGCGCCCTGTTGCACTCCGTACAGACCATGCCTCACTACGATGGCTCTGGAACTTAAGAAACCCAGAGGGCCAGGTAGCGAGATGGCAGGAATACCTGCAGGCCTATAACTTTAACGTTGTTCACCGTCCCGGCAAATTGCACGGGAATGCAGACGCTCTCAGCAGAATCGGCGCGGAAGCTGAACACGAAGATGCCGCCATCGTGACACAGTCAACACAGCCATCTCCAGAGTTCCCTGAATTGAGGTGCGCAGAGTTGAATCCGGAGAATATTGCACACCACCAAACAACAGACGTCCGTTGGTGAGTCCGGGGGATTACCACTGACGTCACCTGGCTTCCACACACCCCGTCGGGCGCTCCAGCCTAAAATTCAAATAGGCAAGTTTATAAGCATCCAACCTGGAAAACCACCTCACGCTAATTAAAAGGTGAGGCCCCACAAAGAAAAAGTAGTACCACGTTTTTATGTTGATCGGAAGCTGTTAAATGTGTGAAATAAAGACCAGTTTAACGAGCTATTCTTCTTATAATTAAAAGTACTCACTTTATATGGGAGGAATTAATCCTATGACGTCCAGGCCGGAAAACAAGGAAACATTCACATACGGATGACCGAATCACATGTTAGAATTTTTAGGAGTGGCCATCCGCTGCCTGTGACGTCACCAAATAGTATAAAAGGAGGACGTGCGCTCTGAAACTTTGTCTTCCAGTCAAAACTCGACACCAGGTAAGAACATAGCATTAGGCTTCTTTCGTGTCGCAAACCAAATTCTGCTGTGTTTCTTATTATTTCGTTGTTATATATTTGGCCTGGAAAGTCATAAACCATGAAGAGATAGGGCATTAGGTTTTGAATAAAGTTCCCGCAACTAACTACCATGCGGGAACAAGATGTCACTCCTTGAAGATTTAGCGTTGTCGGATTCCGAAGAAGAAGATTCGGTATCAGTTCCAAAACGGTTCCTGTGTAACTCGTTGTTAGCTAGAGGAGAGCCATGTACCAGAACTTTCACTAGAAAATCCGACCGCACCCGTCATGTTAATAAGGATCATCTTTTCCAGTCAGCCTTATGTGTGACGTGCCAGTATCTCTACACCGCTACTCGCTACAGGGTGACACACGCGCTCCGTTATCGTCACTGTGTGTTGGAAGTGACGTTAGTTAATGGAGAAGAGAACGAGGATCGTGCCATTTTAGCCACCCGCTTCGAATCTCGGCTCCTGGTTAAAGTGCTCCCGACCAAGAAAATGGCCCACATGAAGAACACTACTCGTAGATATCCCGTTAGCCATCGTCTTCCCGTGGCTACAGTAAGCAACGTACCGACAGCCAGACAGGAAATCATGCCCGCAGTAACGTCTGGAAGTGTTACGCTGGTACCAATTACTTCCTCCACACCGGTCCTGAAGCAGAGTAGGAAGCGGAAGTCTCCTGCAGAAACAAGTTCGGCAGCACCCACATCGGTTATTAGCCATCCAGCTTTGGGAACCACACCCGACACTGTAGTATCTCAGACAGTGTTAGCCAGTCAACCGATTTCAGTGGTAATTACGACACCTGCGGAAATAGACATTCCAAGTTACCCGCAGTCTCCATCTCCACCGGAACTTACCATAGACGAATGACCGGGACCATCGCAGTATGTGACAATTAGTATAACTCCGACCTGGTGTTATTCAGCATCCGCCTCCTCACCTTTCTGACCCTGCAATCAGAAAGGGAACCACGCCGGAACGTCCCTATGCAGGGAAGAGACGGACCACGCACACACAGTATATCCAGGCTGTGCCTAACATCACTGCGAGTCATCTACTAAAGTATGCTAAGTTTCGGAAGATGTCATCTCCCACCGTATCCGCTCCCGCATTATGACTTCAGCCTATGGTACAGCTCGCCGCCATCACCACAACAACAATGGCGACCATCACAACGACTACAACCACCACCACGACAGTGACCGACACCACTATACCAGCAACATTGACAACCACTAGTACCACCGCTGCTATACGGATGAATATATTGGAACCAGCAGTAACTGTGAGAGACATAATGGACACACATATTTCCGCTACCATCACTTCGGATATTTCAGATGGTGCCAATAACGATAATGATGAAAGCATTTCAGCAATGACAGTGCATCCACCGCGACCCACCACCGTCAGTCGCGGGACACAGACTCAATGGTGAAATTTCGCTGCTGCGCTGTGATCATATTGAAGTTTTCTATTTTCTATCTTCTTACTTATTAACGCTTCGCTTCCCACGGCGGTAAGGCCTGTATGTGTGATTGCTGCAACAACCGGTCTTACCGACGAGGAAAGTGGTCGATACGAGCTCGCCTCGTGTGTAGATGAGAATCACGATATTTATGTTCGTATCTGGGCCTGATCTGACTGGTATAGAAGTCGGTGGTTCGTGACGGTGGTCTTCCGTCGCTTCCAGAATTATGCAACAACTCAAACTTTTGCTTCGAGGATATCGAAGTAATGATTTTATTTTACTAACCTTATTATATATACTTCACTATCAATTATGGGTGGCTTATACTACCACCGATATATCTCCCTATCAACTATGAGTGGCTTATACTACCACCAAAATACTTTGAGCAAAGAAGTACTGACTTTTGTACAATACGAATACTGGTTACTCTACCCTCTAAAAGTTGCTTTTCACGATTCGCTAAATCACTTTTATCAAATACTGTTCTTGGCTACTTAAAGCCATTCACCAAGAACTTGTATGAATTTCGACAAATTCAGTTCCACATAACTATACGAATTCGAGGCTAGGTTTACCTAAGCGCAATAATTTTCGGACTCCCGATCAAATTTGAAAGTTCCACTTATGTACTGCTTCGCCATGTCACGGTCATGTTCGGGTTGTTACACCCCACCCTTGGAGCCCCCGCTTTGCCTCGTTTTGCTTACTACTCTTATAAAACTTTTGACCAATCCATTCCGGCCATTTGCGTACTCCGAAGATAGACCTGAACATTGGCAAAGCAGTACTTGAATGATGGGATCTGTCGGATTTCGGTCTCAATAATGGATTTTGCTTTGGCAACCATTCCTAATCTCAAGCTTAATGGCTTACTTGACGGACGTCCTCTGTCAGTTTTTCGTCTCGTTTTCTACTCTACCTGGCGCCGGACGTTACCACGTCCTTGTCCGGCCCCTTGCTCATTAGGCTTGCGCCTGCATTTTACAAGGGTGCTGTGACGTAGCGGTGACGTAGTGACCATATGGCCTGCCTGACTCACCAGCATCTGGTGTTGTTGGTCGCTTTTACAGAAACTCGGTTACCATTATCACGGTCCCACGGTAAGTCGGTCACTACGTCATTTCTGTGAGTCATCCAGCTTATGCTACCCGTACTCTGTCCATAGCACCCTACCGACGCTCCTGCTTGAATATTTGGAAACTATTGGTCATAACTTCTGCTGAATACTATAAAAGGTTGTGCCGCTGCTACAGCAACAACTTTCATCTTTTAATTACCGCCAGATACCATCAACTCACAACCCTAGGTCCTTCTCCATTCTATCCAATTTCACTCAATATTTCGGCTATAGTTTCGCGTCAGTTTCGCATCGACTGATGCCTCTGTTGATGCATCCAGTTATCCGTTCATTAACTCATCTGGTATTCACAAATACAATAATTTCACTGGGTCACTGGGGTCTTATCCTGCAAATATAAGATGTCCCCGGGGTCATGACTCCCCGTATGACAATCCGATATCCACAATATGTAATTCAACAGAAATATCAATAGGCGATTCGTTGAAATGTATTAATTATTACTTTATTTTTTAAATACTTTTCTTCTTATTATATACACCTGTGCAAAAGTTAAGCACCACCCTATTTTTACGCACATGCGAGGGTATATTCATGTGCTATGAAGAAAGCAATAGCATAAACATTTATGTACCCATCCATCTTAGTGCAAGAGGTAATAATGCAACTAGAGGAATGCTGATTATGATGGTGGGGAAACACTGTATGTTTTTGTTTGAACTTGAAAACGAGGCCTGAATATGGTTACGTTGACACAACTGACAACTATTGCCCTACAGTTGACACACGTGGCTAGATTGTCATTAATGGTGTCTGAAAACGAAGTTTAACATCTGTGCACGAGTTTGAGACTGTCATTATTAATACCGGGTATATCCACCTTGTGCCTGGATGACGGCCTGGACACGGCGTCTCATGCTGGTCACCAACCGACTGATACGCCATTGTGGTATTCGTTGCCATTCAAGATGGAGTGCGTCTGTTAATTCCTGTAGGTTCTGCACAGGAGGATCCCTCCTTCTCACCATGTTTCCCAGAATGTCCCAGATATGCTCAATAGGGTTCATGTCAGGGCTCCTTGCTGGCCATGGTAGGGTTTCGATGGCATTTTGGCGGAGGTATTCATGCACAGCTCTAGCACGATGTGGTCGGGCGTTGTCATCCATGAATATAGGGTGGGTTCTAGGTGCATGATTTACAAAATGAGGGACCACAACTCTATCCAGTATGGAATCTTGATATCTTTGTCCATTTAGTGTTCCAGGTACAGACAACAGATCCAGCTTACAATCAAATGAGATGCACCCCCATATCATAACGGAACCTCCACCAAATGGAACTTCTTCCATGATGTTACGTTGGTCGTACGCCGTGCGTCTAGACCTCCATACACGAGTTCGACCATCTGTGGCATGAAGCAGGAACCGACTTTCATCGGACCAGTGTACCCGTCTCCAGGATCTCATGTTCCAGTGTCTTCTTTCGTTGCACCACCTCAGACGCTCCTCTTTGTGGTATGCAGTGAGGAGAGGGCGTCTGACAGGTCTCCTAGCTTTCATGCCAGCAGCATACAGTCTCCTTTTGACGGTAGACATTGCCACTCTATTGCGCGTTTCCCATTGCTGGCTGAGCACTCTGCTGTTGGTGAATGGAGATCTCCTAACAAGGCGTACTAGGGCTCGATCATCACGGGCAGTAGTCTTCTTCGGTCTTCCAGATCTAGGCCTTTCCTTCACCTCGTTAGTTTGCCAATGTTTTGCAATCAAACGACTGATTACAGTATGGTTAATGTTCAGCTGTCTGCCAATCTCTCTGCATGACATACCAGTGGTATGCATGCCTATGATTTGCCATTTCACACGATCACTTAACCTTCGTCTTGCCATAGCGGTTCACAATCAAGAGCTAATTCTCTTTGTGCAAATAAACCACGGTCATGAACACAAAATTCCTAATCTTGTCGCCTAAATCTGTATGTAATGTTCTACACCTCAAACTGGACTTTTACATAACTGAACACGTGTGCTGTTTCCCGCCACGCACGGACATCAAGCGGCGTGAAGTCGTGCATGCATGTGCATTTTGTACTTGGAATTATGTCAGCTAACGCGGGGACAAAACGTATGGCAGCCTAGTTGTACCATCATGTTTCTACGTTCTATTGTTTTTGCTGGTGCTTAACTTTTGCACAGGTGTATATATGTTAGATCAATCGAATCCCGTCCTTACGATGACTACTTCAGTGCCTGGTTGTGTCTCACACGAAATGAGCACTGTGGATTCTGAGGTTGTAAGAACATTGTGTGCGACGTAAAAAGAATACAACCTCCTGCAGTGCAATAACGTCACAATCCCATCATGCAGTCTCAGCTATGCTGAGGCTTCCTGGTAAACCAATTTTTAAGTTATTATTATTAGACATCTTATTTTTCTTATTATTTTTCTTCCTGTCTTAGACGTCAGGACCGATATGGGCCAGCGAGAGCTGACCATTGTGGACACGCAATAACGAGCCGCAAATAGATATTTATAATGATAATACTAAGTGATACGTGTTGCGTATTATATTATTTACCCGGGGTGCGCAAGTAATTCGGTGTGATTAATAAATAAATACCTCGTAAGGGTGTGTTACATGGTCTATATATATATATATATATATATATATATATATATATATATATATATATATATATATATATATATATATATATATATATATATATATACCTTGTCTTTTTGTTTTATTATATTTTTATATATATACAAACTTAAATTGTGGTGCGTTGGAGCTTGGGTACCCTCTGCGGAGATCATGATTATCCACACTCAAGGAGGACACCCATGCGAGCTATTGTTTAGAATCATATACTAAATAAAGTTATAGCACGCACCGTAATTTTAGTAATAAAAAAAGGAAGGCCTGGAAAAATAATTCCAGGTCAATAGTTGAAAAACTAAAAGTATGCCTCCCCCTCCTCTTGGCACCCCTATGTGCTCTATCTCTTAAATACGCATCTAATATGTCACTACTCCTCTCCGGCCACGTGCCTACCCCGGGAAGTCTATAATTCCTGCCTAGTTTACGTCCGTGCGTCGATCTGCCATGCGGGATTGTTTGCCATGGATGTCAAACTAGGAGGGAGTGGTGTAGTTCAGATGGACTGGTTGGATACCGACCATACCAGCTAAACTGGGTACGTGCCACCCGTCCTGAATTCGTTTCCTGAACACGCCCCTCTGGGTAGAGCTATAAGCATATAGAGGCCTATGGGAGAGATGATGTGTCGAAAAACGACTAAGTTTGTTAAAGCGCATGCGCACGCCAGGATGCTGTATATATGGAGCACGTAGTTACGACCTAGATAGGATGGCGCTTTTAGTGTACCGAGATGGTACCCTGTAATCCTTATTGATTGCATGTTCCCGTTAAATCTGGCATTAACAAAGACCAGAATTCAATGGGCTTTTTAACTCTGTAAACCATTTCAAAATCGGTTGAGAAATAGCTGAGTTATCCAGGAAAACTCTTCAAGATTATCTTCAAAATATTGCCGTGATGTCATAACCACGTGGACGCAAAACTTCTAGAATGTTCTAGAACGTTCGACTGCGCTATTATTAGCTGCGCGCTGATTGGCTGTTGCTCGAACGATGGTTGGATAGAGCTTGCGCCTGTGACGTCACAAGGAGTATAAAAGGAAAAGCGATTCAGTGATTGAGAGCATCCTCGACCAGGGGCCGAACAGATTGGAGCTGTACTAGCTATGATCGACGGATATTACGCATATGACTTCAGTTTCCGTCGCGTTCCCGTAGCTACCAGTAGCCAAACCAATGCAGTAAAAGCAATTTTGTAGACTCCCTACTTATGGGAGCAATTTGGAACTTTCTATTTACTGTTCACGAATATCAACATCTACATTCGGAACACAAATTTGCGGTGATGCCTTTACGGCCTGAAAATGTGAGTCTACAGATGTAGAGGCAGGATGTTCTTTGATGGATGACTCGCCGGATCTGCCGGCCACGCCTAAAAGTGCTATTTCAATTGTTGCCACACTTACATCGTGTCGGTTTTTTCGACTTTCCACCGCAGCAAGTAAACTCTGTCCGGTGCGTCTTCAGAGCTGGTTGACGTACCCAGCACTGTGAAGCTTTGTTTTGTATCTTCATTTGCCTCTGACAACCCCCGCTTGTGATGGGTTGTTTACACCTTCCATCCATGTCATCGGTGTATGGTAACTTTCTTCACCACATAGTACTATTGTATCTTTTACTGACTGCTCATTAGACATTCTATTAGGCATACAGCACTAAGCGATGTACTCCTCCCGCCATGAGTGTTCGTGCGGAAGTCTTGTTTGTGGAAAACAGCTTGCGGGAACCACCCTGCGGGAGCTTTCCAGCTTCCGGAGAGTGCATCATCTCATGTCGACTACAGATCTACATCTCAATTTCAGTAACACGGTAGCCTAACTTAGGAATGACTACCAAGTATTCAAGTAACTATACTTCACAGTTTAATTATTTCTCTATATAGGTTTTGTTAATTATATTGTATCCGCAAAAATGGTCCCGATGACTAAAAGGAACCGCAACGGTCTTAGGACCGGTAGTTATAATTTCTGTATTTGTAGATAATTATTATCATTTTCCTCAATGTGTTGCTAACCGCACTATAGTAGGTTTGTTAACCTTTACTAAAATATATATCTTAATCATTTGACACCGTAGTGTTTGTTCTGGTTAGATTATGTGTGTATATATGGCCAGTGGCCATCCGTTCATATGTTTTGCTTATTTATAGAAAATATAGGACTGCAGTGCACGTAGGAAACACTATGCAGCAACACTTATATACGCAGCACTTTCTCCCGCCACCAACACTTTTTCACTGAGGTCGCTGTCCGTGCTATAACTCTGTTTATCCCGGCATGCTACTGACTAACCTTTTCTATTCAGCTCAATAGGATAGGTTCAAAACGATTAGAGACACTGTCTTCATTACATACTGTGTAATATATTCTTCTTCTCTTCCGGTAGTGCGATAATCTAGACACGCAGTCCGGTAAGACTCATAAGTAAGATTTTGTCTCTCTTCGTGTTCCACTCAGCCTTGTGGCTTCTTAATTCTTTGGATGTCCCCATCCGCACCATGGGCTGATCCGACTCTGGTAAACTGTTGGGGTTTCCGAGCGGTGGTGGCCAGGGTGTGGTGTCACATACACCTCCCCGTGTATCTTCGGATACTTAGTAGTTAGTACTTTAAGCCAATGTAGGAAAGCACTGCGAAAACATATGTATTAATTATTATTTTATTTACTGAACAATCCTCCCGCACCGCAGTGCAAAAGTGGGCAACTGAAACCTAACGAAAGGTAAATTGGTTAGTTCCATAGGACCTGGTGACTGGCGAGATACATACCCACACCGAATTCTGTTAAAATGTCTGGGCATGATATTTAGATCTGCCACGCCCTTGTGGGAAGGACATTTGCGGTGGGTATTCGTCTCTCTTACCCCCACCAGAACGATAGAACAATGGCCTAATAACGCTTTCGTGAAATGTAAACCATGTCTTGTAATGTTTTATGTGGTTACGAGGCGGGATGTCCGGATTCTTATCCAGTTCAGAGATCTTGCTACGTAACATGTATGAGCGCTGTCTTTAGTATTGATGTCTTAGGGCATCTGTTCTCCGTGACAGCCATGTCTAAAAGCTAGGTAGATATCAGCCAGTTGCGGCCAAAAATAATTCTTGTTCTGAAAACAACTAACAGGAATTAAGCTAAGCAGAAGGCCCGCATAAATAAAGTGGCAACTACTAATTCAGCTTACCTGGAATCACGCTTTATGTGGCGACACCTTCCCAAGACGGAGGCCCGCACGAGGCACTTGCCTCTCGCAAGGATTCAGTGACTCTTTTAACTTTGTGACCGTAGCAAGTAAACTTTGCCCAGTACGTCTTAAGAGCTAACTGACGTACCCCGCACTGTTAAGCTTAGTTATGTATCTGTAACAGTATTCACCAACCCTCCCTGATAATGGAATGTTCTTAACTTTCATACCTACCGTCATTGAATGGAACCTTTCTCATAGCAGTAATGTTATTCTAGAACTTACTAACCGTTCGTTAGACATTCTTATATTGTGATTACCGTCCTGAGTTTGCAGCGCTCCCATCCTGAATCACCATGCGGCAGTCCTGTCTGCGGGACTCTACATGCTGAAACTTTCCAGCTTCCAGAGAACATGTCAACTCATGTCAATCCAACGGTGACATATCAATTTCAGTAATATGATAGCCCGTCCTTAAGAATGGCTACCGAGGATTCAAGTAACTATACATAACATCCTTAATTACTCCGTGAATTACAAGTTTAATGATTGTATTTTATCTCTGTAAATCATCCCGATGACTAAAAGGCACTGTAACGGTCTTAGGACCGCTAGTTATAATTTCTTTATCTATTCATATTTATTTTTATTTACTGTAAGGTGTTTTCACTAACCGCACTGTAATAGGTCTATCAACCTGTACCATTATTATCCTGATCATTTCACATTGCTATTACTTGTATTTGGTTAGTTTAGTATATGGCTAGGAGCCATCCGTTGATATGTTTTGTTTATTCACAGAAAACTTAGGACCGCAGTGCATTTAGGAAATACTACACAGCAACATTATATACGCATCATTTTCTCCCGCCACCAACACATTTCACTAAGGTCGCTCTCCATGCTATAACTTTGTTTAGTCCGGCATGCTACCGACTAAACCTGACTATTCAGGTCGATAGAATAGGTTTAATATGATTAGAGACAATTTCTTCATTAAGAGACATATAGCTTACGCCTCTTTTCTGGTTGTTGCGGTAATCTAGGCCCCCACTCTGGCAAGGTTGTGTAAAATTGGCCAACTTACCTATAAGGCCTCACATCTATAAAGTTATTGTCTCTCTTCATGTTCCAATACGCCTTATGGCTTCTTAATTGTCCCTATCCACACCATGGACTGATCCGACCCTGGGAAACTATTGGAGGTTTCGGAGCGGTGATGGCCAAGGTGGGGTGTTACACACGCACGCACGCACGCACGCACGCACGCACGCACGCACGCACGCACGCACGCACGCACGCACGCACGCACGCACGCACGCACGCACGCACGCACGCACGCACGCACGCACGCACGCACGCACGCACGCACGCACGCACGCACGCACGCACGCACGCACGCACGCACGCACGCACGCACGCACGCACGCACGCACGCACGCACGCACGCACGCACGCACGCACGCACGCACGCACGCACGCACGCACGCACGCACGCACGCACGCACGCACGCACGCACGCACGCACGCACGCACGCACACCTCCCATGTATCTTCTGATACCTAGTAGTTAATTATTCCTGCCAATGTAGGAAGCACTGCGAAAACATATTATAATTATTGATCTTTTACATCTCTTAGGAGATCTTTTCCGCACCGCAGTGCATATTGGGCAACTTGTGTATAAACCTAACATCAGGTCAAAAGTTTAGCTCCGTAAGACTTGGTGATGGGTGAGATGCGCATCTCCACCAAATTCTGTAAGAATGTCTGGGCAAGATGTTGGGATCTTCCATGCCCTCTCGAGAAGGACACTCATGGTGGATATTCGTCTCTCCAACCCCCACCGTAACGATGTCTCAGTTGCTTAAATTTGCTTATGTGAAAAGTAGCCATTGTCCTGTGATGTTTTGCGTGGTTATGAAGTCGGGCATCCAGATTTTCACCAAGCTCGGATGTCTTACCTAGTAACATGTACGCTCGCTGTCCTTGGAGGTAGATGCTTTCCAAGGTTTCTCACAGGAGGCGGGCCATCTGAACCCTCGGACAGCCATGTTCAACGATAGGTAGGAAACCTGCCAGTTGCAGCCTAAAATAGTTCTTGTCTTTAAAACTTAATTGGTAAGTTAGGCATAGCAGAAGTCCCGCAGAAATACAAGCGCCACCAACTAATTCAGTATCTTGGACCTACATAAGACAGTGACGTGGGATTCCCTTGGGAATCGCTCGTCCCGTCTTCACGTCAAATGGCATGCAACATGTTAGTTATAGTTTCACTAGGATGGTGTTTTCTTTACAGCACTTTGGTTGAATATAAGAGTGGCCCTTTCTGGCCAATGCTCTTCCCCTGCTTTACGTGGTGGCAGCATTTTCCTGTGATGGAGGCCCGCACGAGGCACTTGCCTCTCGCAAGGATCCAATGACAGCAGCCCGCGCGAGGCTACTACTTTTCACCCAGAAATACAGCATCAGAAGTAATGCCTGCGCGAGGCACATAGCCTCTCACCATGATAAAAGATATTTTCCTTTTTTCTTTTCAGCTTAGAGGTATAATAACTTATATTAAGTTAATTAGTGATCTCGAATGGGGAGGGGGTGGTGGTTCTCCTTTGCAGGGGTACCTCTGCGGACCTGCGAGTCTGTGTGGTACCTCCGGTGGTCCCACGTTTAAAAGTTCATCAGGCTGTCTCTATGTCTTGTATTTTTGTGTGCTCATTGTTATCTAGCAAACTTGATGGGCTGTTTATGTAAACTAATTGTATAGGCTTATTTAGGTCAGGTCACCATCAAATCTTGTAAGTCCATAGATCTCAAAATTGCTATGGACAGGGATACCAGTGACACCAATTCATGGGATGATACTGTTGTGTTTAATGTTCGCGACGATGGTCGCATGGCCCCACCAGAACAATTGAGTTCCACCGGCCTTAGGAGCCGGTCTTTGTTACCCGTAGGGCAGTGTCACACAGGATCCGTAACCCCGAGACCAGGAGCTAACCAGCGTCATCACTCGTCATGCACATGCGACGCGGCGAGTTGACAGCAGACACCAGAACGGCCCGATGCTACCCCACAAGCTACAGTATGATAAGGAAGAACACAGATATTTCTTGCTGATGTTCGCAGGTGCTAATTCTTCCAAGCTGTCGGACAAGGCGAGATTTTCGGCAAGCGAAATACTATTCCTGCATGATGGTTATTTGCAGAACTTAACATACCTAACTAAACTTTCCTAACTCTTCATAATACTTTCCTGGCCATTTATAACATAAAATAATAAGAAGAATAAAACAGCAGAATTTGGTTTGCGACACGAAAATGGCCTAATGCCCGATCTTCCCTAGTGTCGAGTTTGGAAGGAAGATGAAATTTCAGTGCGCGCTTTCCTCCTCTCATACTTTTTGCTGATGTCACAGGAGGGTGGCGGACCACGCCCGAAAGTTTCAGAGTGAGTCAATCCCGCTGGAATTATTTAACTTTCATCCTCCTGGAGTCCGATATATATTCCCTTCATAAGAAGAATGTAAATATAAACATAGGAAGGTTATTCCTGAGGACGCTCACCTTTTAATTAGCGTGATGCGGTTTTCCAAGTTGGATGCTTATAAAGTTGCCTGTTCAAGTTTCAGGCTGGAACGCCCGATGGGGTGTGGGAGCATGTGATGACGTCAGCGGCCATGGCCCCGACTCACTACCTCTCGCCTCCTCCATCACGCTGTGGTAGATTCGTGAAGGGCGGTTCTTTTGTTTATAGCCTTTGATCCAATTTACCAGAAAATAGAAGTGATAATCACGTGATTCTTGTTTTGAAAGCAGGTGGTTGATCGGAAACTTAGGCAATCTGTATATGGGTGGAGTTTTGATGCTGTTTACTTATTCGTATTTGATGCAAAAAATAGAAATATATGTTTTCCTTATTCTGTTGTACAGAACAGCGTCCCTTTATATGCGCATGATCGTATACATGCGCCCCCTCTTGTGTATAGTAGATTTATTCCAGCCCGTGTTGATTAGTGGCCAGAATAAGTAGGTAAGAGAATATTTGAAATTCTCCACAGTATTATACTCTCTAAGTTTTGATGCTGCTTCATCAGCCTGCATGCTAATGATTTGTATATGCGGTAGAACAGTCGTGTTCTCAATCAAAATTAGGACAGTATAGCTGACTGTAATTTATTGTTTGGTTTAAACAGCTCCATGTCTTGTGGATTCCAAGTCTACTGACCCCGCCAAGCTGGACTGTATTTACTGGATGGGCGGACTGCCAAGCATCCTCCTCTATGGGTAGGACTAGTCTCCCCTCACCTGGACCAAACTTAATTATTACGGTACAGCTCGGAAAATGTGTGCCACAATTTTACAATACCATGGTATGGAGATTGTGATACAGGCATCCTGAGTGTCTGTGCCTCTCATGTTGGTGAATTTGATTGATACACGTGGCTGCTTATCTATGAGTGAACGTTGTGCTGTCATGAAGTGTGATATGTGTATTGCAGTTGTGTGGGGATACTGCAATGCTTGTGGTGTCAACTTTATCGGACATGATGTATTTCACTCTGTAATGGCCGAGTCATAAGACGAGACAGAGTTACTGCAGAGTGTGGATGACCAAGATGGGTGCTGTCATACTTGAATCATTCCATTATCAAATTTCTGTTCGGTAGCAAAATCCTGCTTGATACTGATGACAGACTGCAAGCATCTTACTCTCTTAATAATAATGACTGTTATTACGTGTGATTGAAGTATCCTTGTTTTTAGCTGATTACGTATGACGTTTCCAGGGGGGAGGGGGATTTACTCCGTAGCGCATACTGTAGATGGCCGCGATGTTGTTCCTCCTTTCCATATGATCGGGTTTCCGCACACCGGATAAGAGGGTGTTTGGGGGAAATGTTGACTCATGCTGATGATGGTGGTGTTCTGTTGTAGGGAAGTCGGGTTTGCTGTGTGATTGCTGGCGTAATGCGGGTGGGTCATGATGAAAAGCTAGCTGCATGCTATCCATGTTGTTGGTGATGTTGAATGTCCCCGTTATACCGTCTATATAACCTGGTATGTATGTAGTGTTCGTGCTACGATGAATTGACGTATCCAGCCTGGCTGACATGTGTGTTCTGTATGTTCCTGGCCTTCTGTGTCTTGGTGTGATGTTCTGACTGCTCATGGGGGCTTGGTAGGGCGGTTGTGGTCGGGGATGCCCTTTGGATGGGGCGGGTCATCTCCCATTACACGACGGTTGGTACTCTGTCATAGTTTTTAAGTACCAGGAATGCTGCTTCTCTCCCCACCACCAGCGGGGGTTGGGGTTGGGTGAGGGGGGGGGGGGCAGTGTGTGCGTGCGTGCGTGCGTGCGTGCGTGCGTGCGTGCGTGCGTGCGTGTGTTTGTGTAACTGCTGCGGGATGCCATCTCTTCCGTAACAGCTGACTCTATCATATCTGAGGATTGACAGTCAACAGACGACGAGTGGAGTGTGAAATGGACAGGACCAGTGATGCCCGAACTTGGTGCATAGATGAGAGACACGAGTTGGAGTGGAGTTGGTGGTGCTAATGGATTGGGTGCACCTTGGAGTGTGGGTGTTCTCACGATTTCAGGGCTTGGAGGGGTACACCGAGTTGTGCGGTTTTGCTGTTCTCTGTAACACGCTAAGGCCTCATCAAGCCTCTGCACTTCCATGCTATTTATTATGTTTCACCCCACAGGAAGCATGGCCAGGGGTAACCTCAGCTTCCGCTTGTGGTAACTATAACTGGGCTAATAGCATGAAGTGGGTGGGAATGGGAAGAGGGCAGCAGAACAACTTTTCCGTCCTTCCCCTTGGGAAGCACAAACGAGAAAGTCTTCAGATACGACTTCCCAGATCATGTAGACCCACTCTGAGGAGGGAGAGGGTGAGTATGTATATCGTCATCATCCTCAGGGTTAGTCATATGTTCGCCAGACTCCTGGCTTGGTAGGAGAGGGGTGCGAACTAGCACCGTGGTGCTCTGGACTAACATCGGGAATACCTATTTCAGTAGAGACCTCTGTCTGGGTACCAGTGTCACGTGGAATTGTGATTGCTTAGGCGATTTTATAGCTGGAGGTAGCAATGGTGGTATTGTTAGTGCCATTGTGGTGTACCATGAATTTGTGTATACAGCAGTCTGTACAGGACTGGTGCGGTCATGGATAAGGGCTACCTGTGTGAGCCACTTTTCGCAATGCATCATAGGATGTTTGGTAGATGCACAAAAGAAGCAGTGGCGGTGCTGATGTTTGCCGCCTGTAGGCTTCATCTTGCAGATCCAAGATGCTGAATGCTGACTGCAGTCAGTGTCACTATTACTGCTGCTGGATGTAGTGGGTGATGGTGTCAGGACGTGTGAGTTGCATACCACCAAGGGGCACCGGGTGTTAAGCGCTTTGGCAGCGGGGCTTGGTGTTTGTATAAACGTTGTTTCAGTGGAGGTGCTACAACCAACCACTGGCGTTTTATATAGGAAAGAAGGTTTGTGAGATACGGAGGTTGCGGGGTCACAACCTCTGGCAGAGGGAGATGTCAGTGCCGTGGATGCAGTGTGCATCATTGGTACCAACATATATGAAGCAGGGTGTATGTGATTGCATAATGTCGTGGAAGTGTGATTCGTAGTGTTGGCCACCTGACGTTGTTGTCCGGAGGCTGCAGTTGAGCCGGGTTGTGTGAGAGTGGGCACTGAAATGACTATAATCGGTGCCTGTTCTAGTTTAACGGGGTCTCAGGTTGCGGTGTACGTCGGTCAGTGGTAGGAGTTGTAGATGGAGGGCGATTTGGACATCGCTCCTTCCAGTGGCCCAGCTGACCACACCCAAAACATGTGTTTGGTGGCTGTGTACGCATTACCATATTTGCTGCTGGTTGTGTTGGCGATTGGGTGGCGACGGAGGTGCTGAGTTTTGTGACTAAGTTGGTGAGTGCGAAGATCTGTTTCATTATCTCTTCTAATATATCGTGCATGTTTTGTCGATTGTTGTTATTGTGCTGGTTCCCGCATCCTGGGGTGGTGTTGTGGGCCCCCCCAACCCCCCCCCCCCCCCACCAACAGTTTTGCATCCAGATACTCTCCCATTTGCTGGTCCATCCACCGGTTTGTACGACTAATAATTTCAAATTGGCACTTATAATTGGCCCAATCATTCTCCCCGCTAAATTCTGGAGGGAGAATGATCCGGCCATGCCCATGATATGGTGTTATAGGCGCGAATCTAGGTAGTGGTGCTGGGGGGAATGACGTAAACGTGGATGCTGGTCTGTGTGTTGGTAGTGGTGTTGGTGGTAGTTCCCGCTTATGTTCCGGCTGATGCCGTATCCGACAATAGTGTTGAGCACGATATGTTAGTTCTGCCGTATATCGCACTGAGGTGGGTCCATAGATGGGCATTGGTCTATAGACTGGTGGAGGTGCACTGTGTAGATGATGCAGACGTTCTATCAGCTTGTGTGATTGGTGTTGTTCGTACAGAGGTGGTCCAGGAGACTGACGCCATGTGATGTAGTTCTTCTGGAATATTGTTGAAGGGAGGTGCTGCATCTCCTGATTTGCATTGCGGTACCAATGGATAGTACAGCGATAACATTTGTATTGGAGAAGATGCGGGGCATGGGGCATGAGGTGCAGGCCATTGGTTACCCTGTGATGACGTTGGTGAACATAATGGTCGTGAAGTATTAGTATGCCCCGGATCTTTATCGTGGTCAACTGCGATCCGGCAAAGGTGTTGGGTGCCTATCACGGATATCCAACAATGTGATGTATTGAGTACCCGCCTGTGAGGCATCGCAGAATGTACCCTCGCTGATGGGCGGATACTCATGTAAAAACGGTGATGGTTGTTCCGCACCGGGAAAATTTCTCACATGGTTGGTGAGCACACGTGCACTCTTTCCGTCATATGATGCTACTTCCAAATCCAAGGTGTGCTGACTGTCTGATGAAGGAGACTGTAATGCTTTTTGTTTGAGCCCCACACCGGGCACCACTTGTAGCTCGTGGGGGTACACGCTGGTCCGCTGTGTTGCTTGACTCCATTGCACCGCATGTACAGGATGCGTGGGAGGGCTGGTTAGCTATGGTTCTCGGGGTTACGGATCCCGTATCATGACTCGCTGAAAAGTACAAAGACCGGCTTCTAGAGCCGGTGGAACGATAATGTTCCATTGGGGCCGTGCGACCATTGCCGCCGAGATTGAACCATGCGGTCTCATCCCAACTATTGGTATCATCGGTATCATGGTCCATAGCTTAATTTAAGAGTCTGGACATGACAATTAATCAAAATATAACTACTACACAAACAATGGTACTCGTTTGTAAGTAGATGAGAGAAAATATACAGTACATAAAACAAAGTTGGTGTCTGTTTACGTGGGCTCGTCCGTATATATCCGTGAGGTATCCCTGCAAGGGAGCGTACTAATGAGGCTACTTATGTAGTTTAATATAAACTATTATACCCCTAACAAAAATATGATTGGTGCGAGAGGAAAGTGCCTCGCATGGGCCTCCGTCACAGGAAAATGCCTTCAACACCGAAACGGAGGAAGAGAGCTGGCAAAAAGGGTCACACTCTTGTGACAGTGTGTGTCAACCTAGTGAAATTATAATTGATGTGATGCACGCTGTATTACGTGAAGATGGGGGCAGATGATTTCCGAAGAATTCAAAGGCTGTCATCTTATGTAGGTCCAAAGATACTGCATTGGTAGTTGCCGTTTTATTTATGCGGACCTTCTGCTAATTTCTAACCTACCTTTTAGTTGTTAGACTCGCTTCCAAGCTTTGGCCGCAAGTGGCAGGGATTCCTACCTATCATTTGACACATGAGTCTAACTGGCGAAGATGCCTGGTTTCCCAAAGGTCACCCCACATAGCATCTCCCTCAGAAAGGCAGCGTGCAGACATGTTATGGAGTGACAGTTTCAGAATCACGTAACGATCTGGTTGCATATCACCCCGCAATCACATATAACATGACTAGGACTAGTTACCATTCACATAAGCAATTTAGAAAGCACATAAGTATTTTATGGCAGGGAGTAAGAGCCAGATATTCATCACTGATGACCTTCCCATGAGGGCGTGGTGGATCCCAAGTCCGCACCCAGTCACCATACGGAGTTGGATGGAGATCTGCGTCCCGTCCGTCACCCGTGTGTTGAGGAATTAATGTTTGCCTGGTGTTAGGGTTAAGTTTCAGAATGGCCAGAGATGCACTGCAGGCCGGTTTTATATAATATTTAATATCTTTTTGCAGTGCTTCCTACTTTGGCGGGTTAGCTACGCTAACTTGTATCAGAAGATACAGAGAAGGATGTATGCAAATCGACACTTTAGTCATCATCGCTCGGAAACCCCAATAGTTTCCTAAGTCGGATCATGCCAACATGTCGATGGGAGTTCCAGACAATTATTGTTATTATTATTATTACTGGAGGAGCGCAGAAAGAAATAATCACTCAATGTAATAAGAGGCCCTACGGTTTTTGGCTAATTTTACACAATCTGGCTGGAGTGCGGTGTTACATATCTGCTTCAGCCAGAAAAGAAGCATACACAAATGTCTCTTATGGAGAGATTGTCCCTAACTACTTTAACCCTATCCTATCGAGCTAGAATAGCCAGGTTTAGTCGATTACGATTTAGTCGGATATATATCTATCGGATATAATGTTGCTGTATAGTATAGCCTAGCGTACTGTGGTCCTAGGGTTTTCATATAAACAAATCAAAATAACTAGGATGGCTGCTTGCCATATACGTAACTAACTATCACAGTGCTAACAGTATTTCAGGTCATATGACCTTGCGGTGCTCGTTAGTTGTAAGCACAAAAATAAGGGTAATATATAGAGTAAAAAGATAGAAACTATAAAATGCTGTCTCAGACAATCAGGGAGGTACCTATTAGTCATCAGTACCTATAACGGAATGATGAATATATATAATAGTACAATAGTATAGCTACTTGAGTACCTATTGGTCATTGGTATGGAAAGAGTCTATAAATCACCGTAGAGCTTGCGTTATAGATCAGTGACGCAAGGTGGCTGGGAAATTTTGGTGGGCGAACTGTTTGATGCGGCTCACTCTCAAGACGGTGAAGAAGAATGACTGTAGATGGATGTCCATTAGATAGTCATCATAACTAATATATTAATCTAAACAGTAAGTTAGAAAGTGTCCGCCTGGTGTTGGTAGTTTGAAAGTTGCCCGTAACAGAGAGGGCTACAGTTGTAATTAAACATTGCACGTACATAACTGGGTACACTGTACGTGATACATCACATAGCTCTTGAGTCCCATCAGATTGTGGCCTAAAGGTTAATTAATCACACGACATGCTGCGCAGAAGTTTGAATACCACCTTTCAGCATGGTCCAGAAGATCTGATGACTTATCCACCAAGAATCCACCACTTGTTCTACATGCCATAGAGATTACATCTGGGCCGCGAGGCCCATCCGCAGGAAGGCTCCTCTTCAAGTGTTGGTAGGGAGGTGGTCTCTTCTATTTATTTAGTTATGCCTGGATGGCCGTCCGAGAGCTTACAAAAACTAAGTGATTGCAGATGTTGATTGCTGACCAGCGCAGGAGAACTGAATTCCGAAAGGCGCTGCTGTGGCTAAAAGGGAGCTACGGTCAGTAAGCAGTTGCCAATGTCCAGCACTGCCCTGGTCCAAAAACCTACCACTTGCTGTCTCTCGCCGAAGTGTGGTCTCGATTCTTGATTTTTCGCTCCTTTTATACTACTCATGACGTCAGAGGCAGGACGCCCATCCAATCAGCTGGCGATCTGTAGCCAATAATCGTGCAGCTAGAAGGGGTGACGATGCTATCACGTGCTAGGCGCATTCCCCATTCATTTAATACATACACGTGATTACGACGTTCCAGTAATATTTTGAAAATAATTTCAATGAGCCATTTAAGGATAACTTGGCCAAATTACTGATCCGATTTTAAAAAGGTAAACAGTTTTGGAATCCGCCTCTCGTTTTGGTCGTGATTGATACCAAGAACGACGAGAATGGAGTGATTTAAAGAAATCACGTGCACCAACTCTGTACACTTTAAATACGCATTCTCTCCCAATGCTGACACATGTTGTCAGGGAAGCTCTGACGTGTGCACATGCATACTATGCGATCTCACGGACTTAGCCATTTTACAGAAAACCTCTCTCATATGGCTTTATACATGCGTACTATCCTACCCAAGGGGGGGGGGCCCATGCGTGGAACGTACTTGGAGCGGTCATTCCGTACCCATCCTAGCTGGGATGGCCCGTATCGGTCCGGCCGATCCATGCTACAATAGCTTACAAAGTATGTTTGTTTTCTCATGATGGATGTTGTATTTTTCTCTGGAGGCATATGTCTAAGCTTGCTCTAGTATAAGCTGGAGCGCGTCTGGGGAATTACTACATAAAATAAGATCGTCTGCTACTGTTGGGCATTTGGGCATCCCGTGTAGATGGAACCAATAAATGCCCCTATTTGCTGATTTTGTAGCTGAATTAACAGGCTATTGATGTATGTTTTGTAGAGCCCTGTAGACAGAATGCCTCCTTGTCGGACACCTTGCTTTACGTGGAATCTATCACTGATCATTCCTTTCAATTTCACTCGTGCTAATAGCCCATCATCTAGTTTATCCACAATCAGCCATGTATTTGGGTCTAGGTTCTGGTCATATAGATGGCATTTCATTGAATTATGATCTACTACTTCGAATGCTTTTTGCGTATCCAGAAATGCCGAGTATATAGGCTGGTTTGCCTCATTAGCTTCAACCATGTTTTCTGATAACACCAATGAGGCCATCATTGGAGATAGACCTGACGTAAAACCAAATTGTAGTGATGACTGATTATAAGGAAGATGTTCCTGAATTCTGTTTAATATTATATGGTCAAAGATCTGGAGTGAGGAAACTGTAATTCCACAATAATTGCTGAAGCAAGATGAGTCTTTGCCCCGTTTATGCAACAGTGTGATAATACCAGACTTGAAAGCCTGAGGTATTTGCTTACTGGATAATATAACATTGTCGGTCTGGGTTAGTGCAGCTAGAATTCCGTCACCAGCATATATTATATGCTCTGTACTGATTCCAAATTCATCCGCAGTCTTACCCTTGTTGAACTTCCTAATTGCATGTAGCACTTCATTGGAAGATGGTGATTGTGGTTGTTGTTGGCTCTGTTCATATGATTTTCGGATGAGCAACAGGTCTTTTATCAGAGTAGGTGGTATCAAAATGTGGTTCAGTCTTTGGAATAGGAAGATCTTCGTAATAATTCGTGAAGGCACTACATTGTTCTTCTGGATATGTAATGGTTGTGTCCCATAGCTGAAGCATGGTTGTGGAAGAAGATTGTCCCTTACTTCGCCTGATAAGTTTATAGAAGTTATTGGTAGAGTAACTCTCCATGATTACAGCATAGATTCCTTTACGCTGTTGGGCTTGCTCTGATCTCTGTTGTGACCTCAGTTTCTTTTTTACAACTTTCATTTCCTGAGAGATGGGGTGTTCTAGGCCCGGCTGAGTATGTTCATGCCATACTCGATATAGTTTCTTGCCCTGGGACAGGATGTCCTTAACCATGGGAGATGCTTTCCATTTTGGGCCCTTCAAGCGGACTGATTTCTACTGGATAGATTGCTGTGCAGCTGAAATAACAGAGCTGTGTATATGGTTAATGAGCAGATCGACATCAGCTGGACAGTTAACTATGGTTTGTAGTTTATTGCAGATCTGCTGCTGATAGTCGTCTACACTTGACTGGTCCCATAGTAGTTTGGTATGACGAATGTCTATGTTCGTGGGGACTATGCGCTCCATGCTGAATGGAGCTTCGCAGAATACAGACAGGTGCGTTGATGTATTTGCTGGGTTGGCATGGCAGATTGAAGATTTTACGACAGTATTCCAACTGTATCCTAGGAAGTAGTCAATATGTGACAGGTTCTGTCAATGTATGTAGGTAGGATTGGCAGATTGAGTGGTAAGTACTGTAAAGTTTGACTGATTAATAAATGACTTCAATAATTTGTCGTTGCTATTGTTTCTTGACAACACAGTCCCATTCAGATCTCCACACCATATATTATAGTATGTGTGTTCTTGTATGAGTCTACTATAACGTGTATAATGTCCAAGCATTCAGTGTAGTTCTTTGCCGAGTGTGTATAACCGGCACTTGGCATAAAGCTATTTAAGATGCAATAAGGCTGTGGGAAGCCTAACACTTCAATCGCAATAATTCTCTTGGGAGAAGGTACCTCATGAATTGGGGGGAACGTACATGTAAAAGAAGAAGACATAAATACATATATGCCTGCAGAAGGAATGAAAGACAAGAGCACCAGCTATCAGAAATTGCTTGATGAAGTGCTGGAGATAACCAACCAGTATTCAGAAACATAAAAAATCCTATGGATGGGCGACCTAAATGCTGTAATGCACAGAGATACATCAACAAAGAACGACAACCTGCTTAAGCAGTTCTGTAGAGAATCTGGCTACCAAGTATCACCACTGATGCCAGCCGAGCCAACATACCATCATTTTGTACATAATACAACTTCACAGCTTGACTTCTATCTAGAATCATCTAATCAGAACAGTCCAATCACAAGCAATGTTATAGACTCCTGTAACCCTATAAATGGCAGCACACATGATGCGGTAACGGCTGTAGTCTATGTCAATATAAGCAAATCTGGGCAGCATTACAATCTTCCTAAGGCCAACCAAGCAGCGTATCAGATGGGAAAAGATTGCTAAACACAGGTACAGAAAGATAACTGCACAGTGGCTGAAGTCTATGATCAGTACAGCAGGATAAACCCACAAGCAGAGTTACTGCTTCAGAGGGTAAATGACATTCTCCAGAAAACCACAGCTGAATTAAGCCCACCTTTAAGAAAAATTACTTGAAAACGAAATTACAAATGGAACAGCCAACTAAAACAATGTGTCAGTAAAGCTAAAGGTGCTAATTTGAAATGGAAAAATCAAGGCCGTCCAAGAGAGGGTGCAACATGGATTGAGAGAAAGAAGAATAAAAAAGAACTAAGAAGTATGCAAAGGCAGTTAGAAGTTGAACACCGGAATAGCCTGCATAATGAAATCATGAATTACAACGTACATGATAGAAACAAGATGTTTAAAGTTATCAGAAAACTTCGGAATGGCAATCCAGCACAAGAAGCATCCATAAACTTCACGGATAATCCATCCTCAAATGAACCCCAAGTAGACTGCTGGGCAGAATACTTTGAGCAGCTAGCATCTACTGAACTGAAACATCTTCTATTGAGCATGATTACTTCCACATCGGATCCACTTTCTCACATAACACCCGATGATACATATAAACATATTAGAAAGCTACACCTTGGAAAAGCATCAGATGTATATGAAATCTCAGCAGAACATATAATGTCCGCCTCCTATGAGATCGTTAAAATTCTTACTCTGGTAATTAATGATGTCCTAAGAACAGAAAATATACCAGAATCCATGAAGATCGGATTAATTACTCTAGTCCCAAAGAAGGGAAAATGTATGCGAAAACCAGATAACTACAGGCATATAACTGTAGGATCGCTTCTAGGGAAAGTTGTTGAAAAGGAAATCATAAAAAGATTAAGACCAATACTGAATCAAAGCAAGAGTAACCTGTAAATGGGACTTACTGCAAACTGTTCATCTACAAATGATGCCTTCATTTTGAGTGAGACTATTGCAGAAGCCAAAGATACAAAAAGTGATCAACACATAGTATTCATGGATGCCAGCAAAGCCTTTGATATTGTTAATCACAAAGGACTACTTAATACCATATATAACTAGGGAATAACGGGGAAACTATGAACAATTGTTAGCAACGTGTACACAGATATAACATCAGCTGTCAAATGGAGTGGTAACATTTCCAAAACAATCACTGAGAGCCGAGGAATCAGACAGGGTGGTGAATTGTCCGCTGATCTATTTAACAGCCGCAGTAATCCATTGCTAAGAAAATATGAAGATCATCCAGCTGGATTCAGAATTGAAAATATTTCAACATCTGCTGTCATGTGTGCAGATGATCTTTCTCTGACGGCTACCACTGCAACTTCAATACAACTTCTTACCAATGAAGCACAGATAGACGCAGCTACTGAATTCTACCTCTTCAACAGTACTAAAACAAAACACATGGCAATGAGAAGTACAAAAGCAGCATCCCTATTACTCAACGGTGAACAGCTCAGTAATACAAAGGAAGAGAACATCTCGGAGTAGCTAGAACATCAGATGCCAGTAACAAGCGCACAATAGAGGCTAAAATTGGATCCTCAAGAAAGGCAGCATATTCACTCATAGGAGCAGGCATATATGGATTAAATGGTTTCAACCCATTTACCTCAAAACAGCTCTACGACATTAATGTGACCCTCGTTCTTCTACATGGTCTTGAGCGACTTATACTCAGTCAGACTAAGCTTGAAAAGCTGGAGAATTTCTATCGGTCACAACTGAAAGCAATTCAGCATCTGCCAGTTTCGACTGCAAATACAGCTGTCTATGTACTCTTAGGAACCCTACCACTTGAGGGAGAGCTGCACAAAAGAATACTAAACTCCTTCTTACAAATGCTACATCGTCAACATTCTGTTGAAAGAGAGGTTGTAGAAATGCAATTGGCTGTGAAACCACCATCATACAATAGCTGGACTGTAAAGCTAAAGAAAATCATTCAGCAGTATGAACTACCTTCCGCATACTCCCTTCTAGCAAACAGATCTCCTATGGCAACATGGAAGAAGACAGTCACGTCAAATGTAAACAACTGCTGGGAAAACAAACTAAAGGACGAAGCTGCAAATAAAAGCATTCTACAGTACTTGAACGTGGATACCTATAGGATTGCTGTACCACACATAGCATGGAGAAGCTGCAAGACAGATAAAACCTCAGTCTACAAAGCTACAATGAAAGTAAGACTACCCGTGCAGAGATATCATCTCTTCGGAGGCCCAACCAGGAACAGAGGAGGCGCAGTAAAATGTCAGCTATGCAGCCATCACAGAGAAGATCTGCAGCACTTCCTTATCGACTGCCAAGAGCTAGAGCATGTCAGACAGCCATATTTCATAAAAATACGAAAACTATTAAAGCGGCTCAACATCAGCATGAACAGTGGGCACTATGTGCAGGCTATTCTAGTTGCTAGCAAGCTATCAGACACTAATCTAGAAACATTCAAAAAAATATCAAGAGAACGTTGCTACAGTCTACACTTAAAACGTTCATCACTTATGAACACAGCATCTGTTGGAACTCTGTTAACCCATTAAAATAAGTCTAAAAACGCTATTGAACTACACATTTAAAGTTACAACACATGACAAATCCTGCGGTTTGAACATTGACATTCGACGAAAATTCAATAGTCAATTCCTTGTGTATAGATCTATATACCTAGCGCGATGTGTACAGTTAGCTTGATATGTACAGTTAAAGTTATAATTTAATAGGAACTACTCCGTCACGGAGGTTCGCCTAAAGGATTCTGATTTCCTGAATCATATTCGAGAGGCGTTATCTACACAACAAGCAGAAGACGACACGCTACAGGCCAACTAAACAGGACGGACACTTGTCTGTTGTTGGCGACTCATGTACATCTACCACACTCAATATAATAAATACAGACAAGTTTCTAATATTACCTAACGGCACTACACGTGGATTGCCGGAAATTGGAAATGTATCAGTTATATCGTCCACTAAGGCGTTTTCGAGCCTTAAGCCAGTCGAGGGTCATGTGATTTCGAGGGTACTTACTTTCACACGCAGGCCTTTCAGTTTCAAGCCTTTGCCGCCCTTTGTATTATATATAGTAGGTATATATACATGTAGTAGTGGGATATGCGGTAGTGATATGGATGGACGAAAATTCAAAGGCATGTGGTACTTTTGACGTTCTTACGAAGTTACGTGCGCGTCGGCTTAAGTTGATGTCAACAAATCATCGACATGTGTCTTTAAATAGATGCACAATTTTTACACCACAAGTGTAGATTTTAAAAAGATGCGCGTGTACCAAGTGATTATTGTATGCATTTTGATGTCAACGTAGTGAATAACATGTATTTTCACTGTTACTTTTTTACCCATGAAAATAATACTGATAACTCGTAAGGAAATGATACAAATTCAAGAAATTGATCCCGTTTTTGCGTCCAACGACATTTGCCAAGTATTGTCCTAAGTAGCATAGAAGATCCGTTGCCATAGCAATAATTTATTTCTCCTGAAGCTTGGAAGTGTGGCTATATCATCAATCTCTCCCCCTTCTATTGTCTAAATGTATTTTTCTCTACCCGCAATGTCTATTCAAACAGGCCCTAGTTACCACATACTATATGAATTTCAATAAATTTTGTTTCTATTTCCCATTAGGCAAAACACTTATGTTCATTTTCAATACCACATTTACCAATTTCCAAAAGAAAAACTTAAATCACTACAAAAGAAAGCCATCAAACCTTTTTTCACAAACAGCAAAGGGCCAAAATATTTTCAAAACTGAGCAACTAAAGCTAGGAGATATTGGGAAAAATCCAACTCTTCTCCATTCTTCGAGACTCACAACAAAAAGTTGCCCTCCCCACTATCAAAACCTTTTAAAAATAACACAGAAATACATTCGCACAACACCAGATCAAGTAGAAAATTACACACTGGCTACTGTCGCACAGAAACGGCCAGGCAAAACCCCACCACAAGCCATTAAACTTTGGAATAACACTGACACAAACATCCGCACACAAATCATTACCCAACAATCATATAAACGAATTATAAAAAATATGATAATAGGAAAGTATTAGATCAACCCTTAGCAACCACCATGACCATGGCTGTTGTAAACTATGACGCATCCAGACACCACAGTAATGTAAAATTACAATATTGTCGGCAACAATTGTATTACTACTACTACTACTACCTACTACTACTACTACTACTACTACTACTACTACTACCTACTGCCACTACTACTACTGCCAGGGTTCGCACGGGTCATGGAAATCCTGGAAAGCCATGGAATTTGAAAATCTAAATTCCAGGCCTGGAAGAGTCATGGAAATTTGTCATTTTGATAAAAGTCATGGAAAATAAACTCCCTAAATAAAAATAAAATCTGATGGTATCCAAATGTAAAATGTGGAAATAAAGCTCGAAAATACACATTTTCATTTCTTTATCTCATCGATCACGTGATTTCATTCATTATCAAAGTCATGTGTCTGACCAACATAAAATGACCCAAAACAACGTAAGAAATAAAATGAGGTGAGATCACTTTTTATGTTGGAAGGCCAAATTAAACTCTTGTGATTGGAGGCATTCCACTGAACTATATCTGGACTGGAAGGAGGCCTCCCAAATAACAACAGGTTTTGTAACGCCGCGCATGCAAATATCCCAAATTAATAATAAATATGTACAGAAGATAATGTGTTTAAAACAATTTGAGCAATAAATTCACTATTTCCTACTCGGCATATGCATTCAGCAGTATATTTATTGGCAAGATTTTTGTTCATTTGGGCGATTTCGGCCCGGCCGAATTGGTTACATTATGATAATTAGATGGCGATGATACCTCGCACTCTCTAGCGTATGGAGATTCCCCTATATATTGATCGTATTTCTCGCTCATGACCAAGATGGTTTTATGCGTTCTATTACGTTTAAAATTTGAAATAAACTTGTTAATATTAATAAAACTAACCAGATATTTAGTCTCTAAGCGATTATTATTATTTTGAATCTAGTGGTAAAGTTACCAATTTTCGTTCGTCTGAAAAATGTTTTCTGAACTACGACTGCATGTTATATACCTGTATAAGGCCTTTTTTACTCATATTTTGTCAAATTTTACCCTGCGTGTTATAATAATAATAATAATAATAATAATAAGTACATTTATACCGCGTGAAACTCCATGCAGTAGCATGCTCTAAGCACATACAATATGAGAAAACATTAAATTTAATTTAGTGAATAAGATTGAGTGAATAGGAATGTTTTTAGACTAGATTTGAAAGTGCGCAACATATTCGTGAAAGTAACCATTTTAGGATTTTTATTTTTTCATGAATACCTTGTCCAAATAGAAGCCTAGGCTTTAAGCCTTAAATTTGTTCAGAATTTTTTTTTTAATTTCAAAGAAAATATCAATTTACAGACCAAGTGAAGACTATTTTAGAAAAATTTTCAACACTAGTCTTCTCTTGGTCTGCAGTTGAACATCTCTCAAGACTACTACAGAAGCCGTCTTTGGCTGATATGAGTGTTAAAGGGTTAGTAGGTAATTTTTTTCGTCAATATCTTAGATTTTTTACAAAATTTACTAGAAATGGCCATATTGCTTCTTACCATTTTGACCGATTTCAAACAAGTTAGGCTGAAAGGATGCTACATGTATGATCATAGGCTCACGAGCTTCCATTCAGAACTTTTATTCGTCAATATTTTATGTGAAAACCTCACATGTCTTAGATACAGTGAATTCCATATGATTCACTATATGCTGTTGAACATCTTGAAACAAATTTGACTGTCTGACCTAGCTATTGATTCTTGGAGGTCATGGAATTTCTTAATTTTAGTCATGGAAAAGTCATGGAATTTCAAATACTGAAAGGTGTACAAACCCTGTACTGCTACTACCACCACTACTACTACTACTACACATACAATGAACACCCCTCCCCAATGTCCCTGTCCCCATGCTGTGTACGCTATCAATAACAGGAAATGGTACTTGTATGTGGGTGGTAAATGTAAATTGAGCAAAAATGGGTATATATATTTATGTATGCGTGTGTGCATATGTGTATATATGATACAATACATATAATTACGACATGTATATTAAAACGAACATCATCAGATTTAACGGTTCTCATCAGTGAATTCCATGGCAAACTTCTATTGATTTGTTGTTTGTATGGACTCGGATATGTTTTCTGGGCTTTCCTTCACATTTGGTTATGTCTGACTAGTTTTCTGACGTAATAATGAATTTTTAGATTAGAATGGGCCTTTTTAATTTACCCTAGTATGTTCTGAATGATACAGTTATGCAGGTCAGGTTTTGTGACCTCAATGGGTCAAACTTCGGCCTGCGTAATGTCATCGTTTGTACACGCTGGGATGATAAGAGTTTATTATTGTGGCCGCATTAACTTCAGTCATGGATTCTGGAGAACACCCAATTAATTTATCCCCTTTTTCATGACGCAACAGAATTCCGGTTATTCTGACATTTTAGATAACGTCTGCCTGTACGTGTATTATTTAATGTTTGTCGTACATGTTCGGTTATTGATTTATTTTTCGATATTGCCTGTCACGTGGGCATTTTCCGTAAACTATTACCGAATGTCTCTGTGACGGTGTTGCAGAACACGGCTGGTGCAGAAATTTGCATATCAAACAACAGGCGACAGTCAGCCTGCTTGTTAACCCTTTCTGTCTGTCAGTGATTGCAATTTTTGAATTCTCATCTTGTTTAGTGAAATTTATGTAATGGCATTGTGCCTGATCAACACAGGTCATTTAGCATTTTATTTTTTTCTGAATTTTCAATTACCTTGTGGGTGTTTCAACTTCAGTGATTTACGGTTAACATTCTGACCGTGCAAAACTTGAGGCGTATGTATTGTTATACAGTCTGTGTCCATTGCTTTAACCATGTTATAGAGATTGTGATTGGCGTAAAACTTATTATTCAGCCAATCACAGATCTCGTTGTTTTAGATGTATGTCTACTTACAACAGCGCGTGCGGGCTAATGTTTCAAGGTTTAAGAAAATGATATAGCCGTTCTCCTTCGATCAATACTCGCCATTCTGTTACTTCTGATATACAGCTGGCCTTGACAGCGGCTCTAGGATTATAGACTTAGAAAGCTTTACCGACTCCTGGGAACCGGGTACCCGGCTCCCAACTGCCGAGTACCCGTTTACCATAGAGCTCATTCTTGTTTGCATAGCAACAAGAGCAATACATGCTTTTTGCATTAGGGATTTTAGTGTTTTAAATAATCTAAGTCTTTAATCGGTGATAGTTTGTGTGTTCTGAAAGGATTAACTAAGGACTATGGAGAATACCGCCCAAGACAACCAGGTTGTATTGTTCTTTATTATCCATAGTTAAAAGACTTAGGTCTCTAAATTTCGTTGTGTCGCATGTTCCAATTTCTGACCCCATAGAATCTGGGACGTGTGCTAACAACGATATATGCCAGACGATCGCCTTCTTTAACCCCCATCAGGCGATCGGCAGATATGAAAATAGGTGTTTGCTACGGTATTTCTAACACGAATATCGGCTGACGTCGTTCTCCGTAGAATCCGAGCGGGTGACGTCACACCCGGTCGCTCGGATGTTTATGTGAAGAAAAACTTTTTCATTAATTCGCGCATCTTATTCTGGGTGCTGCGTACTAAAAATGGTACCGGAAACTTTAGAATGATCAAGTTTACGTGCGATCACGATCGGTTTGCAATGATCGGTGGTTTCAAAATTCTTGAGTAGATGTGTGGTCTGCGGTTTTACCGTGTGAGACAGCAGTTTGTTATACATTTTGTTGTTTTCTTCACATATCGTGCTGCTTTCGTTAGGAGTATAATTTATATTGATTAGTAAATATACCCTGAATGCTATGCGATATGATTCCTGGAGCCGTTACACATCCGGGAGGATCTATTATGGGTGTGTTGTGCCCGCCGCGTACTTGTCGTCATAATCAATGCGATCGTTGTTGTAACGTGGCGGGTGGGGTAAGGGGAGGTTACGGTTAATTTATGAGTCAAAATATTTGAAAATTAATTGTCTGCCTTACATCCGGGTCTCGTTCCGCTTGTTTATTGTAGGTTTGTGCTTATTTTATAGGCCAAGCCAGCCCCGCCATCATGTGACGACTGCCATAAGTTTGTCCGTGTAATGTTCAAGGACCATGTCTGTTTTAGGTGTGCCCTGTGTAATATAGATCATAGGTGTAATGTTTGTGCAGTGTGGTCCGTCGAAACGATGGTTAAGTTCCTTGCCCAGAAGGACTTGGCTGGGTCTGACACGGGGTCAGGCGGTCCGAGAGGAAATCGTGGAGCGCCCGGTTCGGCCGGTGGGGGTGCTCCACGTCCCCAGCTGGAGGTGGCGGAGATGGCACCGCCGTCGTGGTTTGGTCCGGCTATGCAGGGTTTTCTGCATAGCGTTCTGCCCACGCTGGTGTCGTCCCTGCTACCAAAGGTTGGGGGGCAGTTTCTCCCCATGCCTGGTACGGATCCTGTCCTCGGACAGGATTCTGGACTGGTTACCGAGGGGGCCGTCTCGTACGGTCCCCTGGCAGGCACGTCTGGCTTCGGTCAGATGGGTTCTTTCTCCTTCGGTCAATACTCACCATTCTGTTACTTCTGATATACAGCTGGCCTTGACAGCGGCTCTAGGATTATAGACTTAGAAAGCTTTACCGACTCCTGGGAACCGGGTACCCGGCTCCCAACTGCCGAGTACCCGTTTACCATAGAGCTCATTCTTGTTTGCATAGCAACAAGAGCAATACATGCTTATTGCATTAAGGATTTTAGTGTTTTAAAATAATCTAAGTCTTTAATCAGTGATAGTTTGTGTGTTCTGAAAGGATTAACTAAGGACTATGGAGAATACCGCCCAAGACAACCAGGTTGTATTGTTCTTTATTATCCATAGTTAAAAGACTTAGGTCTCTAAATTTCGTTGTGTCGCATGTTCCAATTTCTGACCCCATAGAATCTGGGACGTGTGCTAACAACGATATATGCCAGACGATCACCTTCTTTAACCCCAACAGGCGATTGGCAGATATGAAAATAGGTGTTTGCTACGGTATTTCTAACACAAATATCGGCTGACATCGTTCTCCGTAGAATCCGAGCGGGTGACGTCACACCCGGTCGCTCGGATGTTTATGTGAAGAAAATTTTTTTCATTAATTCGCGCATCTTATTCTGGGTGCTGCGTACTAAAAATGGTACCGGAAACTTTAGAATGATCAAGTTTACATGCGATCACGATCGGTTTGCAATGATCGGTGGTTTCAAAATTCTTGAGTAGATGTGTGGTCTGCGGTTTTACCGTGTGAGACAGCAGTTTGTTATACATTTTGTTGTTTTCTTCACATATCGTGCTGCTTTCGTTAGGAGTATAATTTATATTGATTAGTAAATATACCCTGAATGCTATGCGATATGATTCCTGGAGCCGTTACACATCCTGGAGGATCTATTATGGGTGTGTTGTGCCCGCCGCCTACTTGTCGTCATAATCAATGCGATCGTTGTTGGGGTGGGGTGCGGGGAGGTTACGGTTAATTTATGAGTCAAAATATTTGAAAATTAATTGTCTGCCTTCCATCCGGGTCTCGTTCCGCTTGTTTATTGTAGGTTTGTGCTTATTTTATAGGCCAAGCCAGCCCCGCCATCATGTGACGACTGCCATAAGTTTGTCCGTGTAATGTTCAAGGACCATGTCTGTTTTAGGTGTGCCCTGTGTAATATAGATCATAGGTGTAATGTTTGTGCAGTGTGGTCCGTCGAAACGATGGTTAAGTTCCTTGCCCAGAAGGACTTGGCTGGGTCTGACGCGGGGTCAGGCGGTCCGAGAGGAAATCGTGGAGCGCCCGGTTCGGCCGGTGGGGGTGCTCCACGTCCCCAGCTGGAGGTGGCGGAGATGGCACCGCCGGCGTGGTTTGGTCCGGCTATGCAGGGTTTTCTGCATAGCGTTCTGCCCACGCTGGTGTCGTCCCTGCTACCAAAGGTTGGGGGCCAGTTTCTCCCCATGCCTGGTACGGATCCTGTCCTCGTACAGGATTCTGGACTGGTTACCGAGGGGGCCGTCTCGTACGGCCCCCTAGCGGTCCCGTCTGGCTTCGGCCCGACGGGTTCTGTCTCTCTGCGGCCACCTCCGGGTGGTCCAGTAGCGGTGGCCGGTCCGTCAGGTGTGGGAGCCGTCTCCACAGTTGACTCGTCTAGTGACGGCTCTTCGGAGTCTGAAGACGAGGAGGCCGAGGAGGAGAGGTTGCTGTGGCCCGTGAAGCCGCAGGTGGAGAATATGGAGGTTGATCCCGTGTCCGGCTATGGTTCCGCAACTGTTACGGGTCCGTACGGTTTTCCGTGCGGACCTACCCCATGGACCGGAGTGTTTCATGGGGTGGCGGCGGAACCGTGTGGTAGCGGAGTGCCTGGCGTGTTTGCGTGGGTGTCTTCATCGGAGGTAGATTGGTCAGATGCTCTGGCGTGGCTAGCCAGGGTTGACCCGTCTGTGGTTTCGGCCATGGCCGATGAAGATGCGCCCCGTGCGTCGATTAGGACGGGGATTTTGCCCGCGGGCCGGATCCAGTCAGTGGGACTGGATCCACGGTTCATAGATTTGTTGGATGCTATTTATAGCAAACAACTAATGACCAAGGGTCAGCTCCCTGCGGCCTCCAGGGAGGTGCGGGCAAGATGTCGTATTCCGCGGGGTGAATACGACAGGTATGGTGTAGTCCCGTCAGTCACGGAGGATGACCGATGGGTACTGGGAGTCCAGAGTGCCGGATCGGGTGGCCCCGGTCCGGCACTAGTAGATAAGTCCCAGGTACACCAGGAAGAAGTCCTGTCCCTATGCGATGAGGGTGTGAGGGCAGCGATGAGCGCTGTCAATCACTCTTATCGTCTCCTTCAGTCGGTGTGGGCTGAAGCGGGGGCAGGCCACCCTGTGCCACCTGTGGCGCTCTCATGTGTTAATGACGGCTTGGTGCTGTCAATGGACGCATTGGCAAGGGTGCAAGCGCGAGTGACGAAGTCCAGGAGGCAAATGGTCATTGACCATATGCGTCCGGCTACGGCAGTCAGGGAGCGTCTTCTTGGGACGCCCCTGACAGGGCCTAGCATCTTTGGTGGCCAAGCGCGGGCCATCTTAGAGGACACCGCCAGTATCGCGCAGAATCGGTTAGCGGTAAATCTAGAGCTAGTGCGGCAAGCGCACGCACTAGGGGCTGTGGGCAAACCGCTAACGGGGCAGCCTTCAAAGAAGCAGAAGAAGCATAAGAGCAAGGCGAAAGCCAGGCCTGTTGCGACTTCTGTTTCAGCTGGGTTCTCGGAGCCGCCGCCGGCGAAGAAACCCAGGAAGGTTGTAGAGGCGCCTACCCTCCCCAATGTTGCTCCTGACCGCCCTAGAGGCGGGAAAGGGAAGGGTAAGGCCTCAAAGGGCGGACAGAAGGGGCCGAAGCGTACCTGAGGGTACGCAAGCTCCCTTCATATCCGCCTGGACCGCACCTGTGCGACAGGAACAGCGGTGCCAGTTATACCCGTCGTGCCTAGAACGAAATGGTTCTCACTCTCTCTCGTTAAGAAAGAGGGGGGGGGGGGGCGGACTGCGAGCCGGACAACCCCGTTAGACGTCGAGGCATCTATGGTGGGTGGAAGGCTCATGCGTTTCGTCGAGGCCTGGCGAGGTGTGACGTCAGACAGTCTGGTCCTGGGATGGTTATCCCAGGGTTACATGCCGGAGTGGTGGGACTTTCCGCCACAAAATCTGTCTTTGGCACCTGTCTGGACACCCGTACCAAGGGAGCCAGACAAGTTAGAAGCCGTTCAAAAGGAAGTGTCGGGTTTGCTTCTGAAGGGAGCAATAAAACCAGCAAACTGGAACACTCCAGGCTTCTATTCAAACATGTTCCTTGTCCCCAAGAGCACAGGGGGATGGAGACCCATACTCAATCTCGGGCCATTAAATTGTTTTATCCATACGCCTCGGTTCCAGATGGAAACGCCGAGATCGGTAATGGCGGGATTGAGGAAAGGAATGTGGTGTGTATCGATCGATCTGAAAGATGCATATTTCCACATTCCGATGAATCGGAGTTGGCACAGGTTTCTGAGATTTGCGTTTCAGAATCAAGTATGGGAGTTTACAGTTCTCCCGTTTGGCCTGTCGACAGCTCCGAGGGTTTTCACAAGAGTGGTCCTTGCGGTGACAGCGTTTCTCAGAAAAGAGAACGTGGCGCTACACACCTACATAGACGACTGGCTGATCAAGGCAGACTCGGCAGCCAGGTTGAACGTGGATACAGCTCTGACTCTGAAGTTACTTTCAGATCTAGGCTGGATAGTCAACGAGGAGAAATCCGAGTTGACGCCCACTCAACATTTTGTTTATTTGGGGATGCGATTCGACCTCGAGGAGGGCAGGGTTTACCCGTCAGAGCCAAGAGTGGTGTCTGTGTTAGCCATCCTCAGGAGTTTTCGAGTGGGAAACCACATTCAGGCGAGGCGGTTCCTTCAGATGCTGGGCATGATGGTCTCCATGGAGCAGGTTATCCCGTACGCTGCTCTAATGCGAAGACCTATCCAGTTGTATCTCATGTCTCTGTGGAAACAGAGAACAGAACCCCTGTCAAAACTGGTGCCAGTTTTGGAGCCGATAATATCGCATCTTCTCTGGTGGAAACAGCGTCAGAATCTCCTAATAGGGGTTTCGCTGCACCTACCCCACCCCCAGCTGTCCGTTTACACGGATGCATCGCTGGAGGGGTGGGGTGCCTGCCTGGGAGAACACCAGGTCTCGGGCACATGGACTCTCCTGGAGAGTCAGCTGCATATCAATCTGTTGGAAATGATGGCAGTGGAACTGGCGTTGGAAGAGTTCCTTCCGATGATCAGGGGCAAGGTGATATTGATACGGTCGGACAATTCGACAGTAGTATCATATATAAATCGCCAAGGCGGGACCAGGTCGCCCACCCTGTGCATCAGGGTGTGGCACTTGATTCAATGGTGCAGGAATTACTCGGTTGTTTTGAAAGCAGCTCATATTCCTGGCCGATTGAACATTCTGGCGGATGCTTTGTCTCGCAGACAGAGAATCTTGCCAACAGAATGGTCCCTCAACCCTCCAGTTCTACGACGGATCTTCGAGCATTGGGGCAAACCCAACATGGACTTGTTCGCCACAAAGGAAAATGCTCAAATCATGACATATGTCTCGCCGATTCCAGATCCAAATGCCGTCGATACAGACGCTCTGGCGATATGCTGGAGAGGGATGCACGCTTACGCGTACCCACCCACCATTCTTCTACCGAAGGTATTGGTGAAGGTCAGGGAGGAGCCGTGTCTGGTCCTGCTAATAGCGCCGTATTGGCCGAGCAGGGCGTGGTTCACGGATCTTCTAGATCTGCTGGTGGAAAATCCTGTGCAGTTGCCCGAGATTCCGAACATAATCTCCCAGGCCAAGGGACGCTTCCTACACGAGCGTCCCGAAATGTTCAAATTGACTGCGTTGATGTTGTCAAACAACGTTCCACGTCGGAAGGCTTTTCTCGACAGGCTGCTGATTTCATCGCGGCTGCGAGAAGGAGGTCAACCTTCAAGTCATATAACAACAAGGTTAACAGATTTGCAGACTGGTGTGAAGAAAAGGGTATTGATACCTTTCAATCCACTATTCAGCAAATAGCAGACTTTCTCTGTGAGCTGTTCTTTGCAGGACTAGCTCCCGTCACAATTGCTGGATACAAGTCAGCTTTGGCATCAGTTATCCCTTGTCTAGCCAACAGGGATAGTCCAGAGGTGGCCCAGTTAAATGTGATGTTGAAGGGAATGAGCAATCTCCGCCCGAGACAACCGGTAGTCATTCCAGCCTGGAGTCTATCTTTAGTGCTTAATGTACTGGCCAAGCACCCTTTCGAACCGTTGCGTTCGGCTAGTCTAAAGCATTTGACTCTAAAGGCGGTCTTTCTATTGGCAGCTTCCTCAGCTAGAAGGCGCAGTGAGATCCATGCGCTTTCGGCAGAGAGGAACCGATTTATTGTTTCTGGAGAAGGTCTGCGTCTTCTGCCAAGAGCAGAGTTTATGTCAAAGAACCAATCTTTGAGATATCCCGGCAAACCGATCATTATACCGAAGTTAACTAGGTTTGATCGTGATGCCAGTGTCTGGTGCCCGGTCCGTGCTTTGACTAAGTACAAGAAACGGACTGACTCGTTACGGTCGAACGATAGACATCTGTGGATCTGCCATAAAAAGCCTTATGGCGCCGCATCCATGGATACTATCTCTCGTTGGGTGGTCGAATGCATTCAGACTACTCACTAGATGGCGACTGGGCACCAGGTGCAGGGCGTAAGGGCACACGATGTTAGAGGAATAGCCGCCTCGACCGCCCTTTACAATGGTGTTCCGTTAGAGGACATCATGGCCGTTGCACAATGGCACTGTGAGACCTCATTTACGGATTACTATATGAGGGATGTGTCAGACTCAGCCAATCCACTCGCTTTAGCTGTTTTGAAACGATAGTTAGTGACCACACTGCTTTTCCCCTTTTTTCACTTTGGTAAGAAAAGAACCTAAAGCAAGCATGGTCAAGCGAGAGGATGTCAACCAGATTGTGTCACTGATGGCCGAACCGGTGAATGGTTGGAGGCAGTACGTCTGAAGTCCTGTTATCATAAGGTAATTCAATAAGTGAGAGTTTTTTGTATTATGTATATGTATCATGTTCATTCATCTTATATATTCATGCTCATTCCCAGGCTAATACAAGCAATATGCAGGGAGTAGTTAACCCTCTTGGCATATTGGTGTTTTCAGGCGAGATACATGTTCGTTAGTTCTCTCCCTTTTCTTAGGAGAAAAAAGGGGGGGGGGGGGGGGGACTGTGACGCGAATGTGATTCGGTTCCGTGAACTTGACGGTCCTTTTAGGTCTCCGTTAGTCAAGTTTGAAGTCTAAAATCTTTCTCCAAGGGGCAAAATTAGCATGTATGGCTTGCCCCTTCCCACCAGGTTACTGATCAAATCTGGTGTATATCAGAAGTAACAGAATGGTGAGTATTGATCGAAGGAGAATGCAGGAAATGTCAATTTCCCTTTCTCCGAGATCTAACAATACTCACCATTCTGTTACAGACCCAGCCTCCCAGCCCCACGGAGGCAAGCCATAGTTTTCTCTTGTTTGGTGGCTATGCAAACAATATGAGCTCTATGGTAAACGGGTACTCGGCAGTTGGGAGCCGGGTACCCGGTTCCCAGGAGTCGGTAAAGCTTTCTAATTCTATAATCCTAGAGCCGCTGTCAAGGCCAGCTGTATATCAGAAGTAACAGAATGGTGAGTATTGTTAGCTCTCGGAGAAAGGGAAATTGACATTTCCTGCATTCTTCTGCTTTTGACTTTACTAATAAAAATATCAAAATTTATAGGGCTAAAAGTCTGCTTGCTGTAAATATTTAGCTAACTTAAAACGTAACTTCCTATGTAATTAGGCCTTGAGCTTTTGAAATAGTTTTGGGGCATGTATTGATTTGCCAGTTAAAATAAATGGGAACAGCAACCAGGGCGCATATCTTGTGCAGACAGTTCCCATAGGCTGTTTTGACACTGAATGTGTTAAGTGTGCTTTAAAAGATTTTGTACGTCAAGGCCGTAATTTAGTAGTGTTATTAAGTTGATTATTCACTTCACCTGAAGTAAGGACTTCTGCGCCACCGGCACTTGAAGAGGCACCATTTTACTCTTTTTTCGACCAGAAGCAAAGTAAGTTTTAAAATAAGTGTCTCTTGTCAAAATTCCAGGATGAATTTTATATTCATCAAAATGTAATATTAGGATTTTCTTTTTAGAATTTAGAGCCCTGTAGTCAATTTCAAGGTAATTGTACTCCAGTCAATTTCAAGGTAATTGCACATAGTGACATCATGTATTTACAGTACCTGTATTTTATGAATTTATTGTAAATTTATTAAGCACCTAACTGAAAATTATAAGGTGCATGAATTTATAAATTTATTAAGCACCTATCTGAAAATTATACGGTGCATGAATTTATAAATTTATTAAGCACCTAACTGAAAATTATAAGGTGCATGTATTTGATAAATTTATTAAGCACCTAACTGAAATTTATACGGTGCATGATTTTATAAATGTATTAGGCACCTAACTGAAAATTAAAAGGGGCATGTATTATATAAGGTACTATTTATAACTGTGTTAGAAACTTCTTATTGTTGTGGATATTCGCCACTACTTATGAATTTGCAAACACATAGGAACATAACTCATTAGTGCACACACGGAGCGGATTTGCTTATTTGATTATTATACATATTCACTATGGGATTTACAGTTATTTCTAGAATGTCATTTATTGAAGTTGTATTGTAGATCGCTTAAATCTTTGCTAAGGAGGTGTTCCTTCCTCACTTAGTGATGTTTTAAGCGCTACTGCATCATAGACTAGGAATGTATAGCTATTGAATCTGTCCAGACATTTCATCTTTATAGCTAGGATAGGTGAACCAGATAGTAGCCTAGGGTGCTTATCAGTTCTGTCTTGGCTGTTTCTGATTAATTTAGTAAAACTTTGACTGGGTACTTCAAAATTAGTTCCAAATTGCCACAAATTTGGCTCTAGGTATCAACACCCTTTGAATGCTCAAAACTTAATTTGGTATCACATTAACCCAGGCCCCAAGGGAAAGCTTGTCCATCTTAGCAAGGAGTGTGAAAGTAAAGCAGCAGGGTATAAACTCTTTCTTGTGATGAATGTTGGTTAAATGTGTTTTCAAGCACACATTTGAAGAATATTCCTCGCCATTAAGGGTTTACAATTAAGTTATGTCTGCCCAGGCTATTTCAATAGCTAGTTCACGCTCCTATAGCCTAAGAAGTTAGCATCAGGACAGTCTAAAAATCAATAGTCTTATTAAAACAATTCAGTAACCGGCTTTCCTAAAATTTAAGTTTCTTTGGCGTCCTTATCCTCATTCTTATTACGTTTGAGTATCTTTGCAGGCAAAGTAATCTTCTGCTGATTCACCTCCTGGTTCATCAGCGGCTCATGAATGCTTTCCGTGCCAGGTTCTTCTAGTTAATTTATAGAGTTAGTTTTACTTTTCACTTGTTAGATTTCAGGACAGTATTTTGTTGTCGGTGCTTTCCAATTGGTACTTGTTGCCGGACTGCATTCATACTTGGTACTTGTATACCCGACAACATCGCTGAGCTCAGTCCTTTCATTTTCAGTGCTTGAGCATTGTCAGAGTACTTTCTATTTGGTAGTCGTTGCCGGATTGTACTCGCGGTATTCTGTTGCCAGATGGTGTCAATACTGTTACCCAGTTAATATTTGTAGTTATATCAAAGCCGGATAGAATTTAAATTGGAGTGTTGTTGCCAGATAGTGTGCCCATTTGCTATACGGCTGGCCAACAACTTTTCAACTAACAACATTTTGACTTAAGATATATTTTTCTTATCAAGCTCGGTCTTTTCTTGTAGAACCTTTATATTGCATCATACTTCCCTTAAGAATTTGATTCTTCTTTAGAATTTTGCAGTCAGGCATGGCCTTAGATAACCCATTTGGATTTTGGTGCCCCCCCCCAATCTTTTGTACTAAATAAGACCCTATACATCGCACTGTCCTTTCACTAATATCGCATCTGCACTTTTTGTGCTCTTTAGGTGTCCAATAGAGTCATCTGACTCTGAAATCATGAAAGCTTCATCATCTCGTGGAGAGTGGATCGCTCGGGCACGACATTTGCTCGGCGAATGCACTCGCCACCAGAGAATGAAGTCTTCTGTGACTATGGAGGAGGACTTGGAGTGGGAAATAGAGGGCATAACGTGAGAGATGACTGATCTCATGGATCAGTTATCTCTCGAAGAGCAGGAAATTTCCAATCTGAAAAGTCGATTTTCAGATGTGGAAAGGGGGCTTCCTCGAATAGTTGGGCATGGAGATGGAATGGGAGTAAACAGTGTACAGGGTTCGCACGGGTCATGGAAATCCTGGAAAGTCATGGAATTTTACAATCTAAATTCCAGGCCTGGAAAAGTCATGGAAATTTGTCAATTTGATAAAAGTCATGGAAAATGATAATCTCCCTAAATAAAAATAAAATCTGATGGCATACAAATGTGAAATGGGGAAATAAAGCTCGGAAATACACATTTCCATATCTTTATCGCGGCTATCACATGATTTCATTCATTATCAAAGTCATATGTCCAACCAAAATAAAATGACCCAAAACAACGTAAGAAATAAAATGAGGTTAAATCCCTTCTTATGTTGGTAGGCCATATTAAACTCTTGTGATTGGAGACATTCCACTGAAACTATATCTGGACTGGAAGGTGGCCTCCCAAATAAAAACGGGTTTTGTAAAGCCGCGAATGCGAATATCCCAAATTAGTAATAAATATGTACAGAAGAGAATGTTTTTAAAACAATTTGAGCAATAAATTCACTATTTCCTACTCAGCGTATGCATTCGGCAGTATATTTAGTGGCAAGATTTTTGTTCATTTGGTCGATTTCGTCCTGGCCGAATTGGTTACATTATGATAATTAGATGGCGATGATATCTCGGTCTCGCTAGTGTATGGAGATTCCCCTGTATATTGAACGTATTTCTTGCTCAAAGATGGTTTTTATTACACCACAAAAACATCCATTACCGTTCAATCAGACAATCACTACTTGCTAAATCAATTATTTGCATTTTGCTATCAGAATAAGATTTTTATGCCTGCATACACACCTCCCCATGCCTAATCCTATTCCTATGGACCCTCAACCAGGCTACTGGTTGAGTCCCACCTCCAGCCTACCATCAGGTATAGACTGGCACCAGTCTATACTCACCTCATAGTGATGCTTGTCGCTACGCGCGCTCACGCATGCGCATCAGAGCCCGAATAGGAAACAGATTCACTTTTCAATTATTCTGCATGCAGAATAGTTGTCTAAAAATATTTATTTAAGTTTTTGTGTTTTGCGCTGTGGCAGTGATACCTTTTGACTTTATATCTCGGAACAATATGCCCAATATGAAGTCAATCCTCCCTAAGTTACGTCTAGGAGTATAATTGTGTTTATATGGTATCTTATAGACAAATTTATATATTACCGGTTTTCGCGAAGATCATTTTTGCTTCGTGGTATCTTGATTGTTATGCCTATCCTAAATCATCATCATTGATAATGTCCAGTCCATATATCGAGCCTGTAACGAAGTTATTTCTAGTGCATTATAAGGATTATATTAAAATCCCTTGAAAGTTTCTGGTACGGAAATTTGAATTTTCCCGCCGTTAGAACTGAGTTGAGGGTGTCTCTTGTGTGAGAGTTTGAGCGGTATGCTTCATTGTTACGTTTTTTCGTTTGTAGGAGTTAGCGAAAAGGTCAGATAAGACTAAATGTTCGTCGGCAAAATGTGATCGTCATCACTTGATTCGCCCTGCTTCAACCTCTGTTCCGTTACCGGTAGCAACGGAGGGGAGAAATTCATCGGGAAATTTGGACGCCGTGATGGCGCTCTTTGCTAGGTTTGAGTCGTTTGCCACCGTTTTGACGAAATCACTTGATGAAAGGATCTCTTCTGCAGTAAAAGAGGCAAAAAGGAAGGAGAGCTCGTCAAGCTCCGAGGATAGCCCGAAGGCTAGCGGGCGTTCCCGCAAATGGGGGAAGCCGGTCCCCCTGTCCTCTAGACAGGTGATGGAATCGCCAAAAAAGCAGAAGACAAGAGCATCTAAGCTCTTGAAGGTGTGCTCGGAGGGTGCACCACAGAAAATCCACGTTAGACTAGAAGGTGACGGGCATAACCTTCAAGCCGTGGTGGCGTCGGCGGAAGCTGGCGTCCATAAGGCTAGTACTTATGAAAATGCCAATGTAATGGTGGTTCCGGTGGTTAAAGTAGTCTCGAAAGCGCCCATTGTTGAGAGGTTGTTACCTAGTCTTGCTAATTCCGGTTACTTCCGTTTTACGATTCTCATTCTTTTTCCGGCCGGACTTCCGGTTTAGCGAGACATCCGGGTCGTCAAGATCCGGTTCCGGCTTCGGTAGCTTCTGTTTCCGGAAGGACTTCCGGTTTGGGGGGGGGGGGGGGGGGGTGTGATCCGGGTCGGCAAGATCCGGTTACCACTTCCGTTTCGGTAACTTCCGGTCTGTCTTCCGGTTATGTAGGACATCCGGGTCCTAGAGGTCTAGTGTCTACTTCCGTTTCCGGGTCTTTTAGCGCTTCCGGCCATTCCGGATATCCGGAGTCTGAGGACTCTTTATTTTCTGAATTCTGGTAGAGGCGTTTCCGGTTCCGGGGTGGACACTAGTCAGTTTACTTCTGCTTCCGGTATTAGAAGTGTACTTCCGGGTCGGTCAGACCTGGATGTAATTCCGATTTCCGGTTCCGGTTTCATGAGAGCTGCTGGAAGAATGCATATCCGGGTCTGTTGGACCCGACATTGCATTGTTCACCAATTTCCAGTTCCGTTTTTTCAGTTCCCTCTTCCGGTTAGCCTGTACATCCGGATTGTAGGATCTTGATCAGTTCCGGTAGTCTACTTCCGGTTTTATCCATTTCTTTTTCCTTTTTTCCACATCCGGATTTCGTACAGCCGGGGATAGGGTCATTTCCGGTTTTACCCGGCATTACATGTTCATCCATTTCCGGGTTTTCAGCTTCCTCTTCCGGTAATTCTGTACATCCGGGTTGTAGGATTTTGATCAGGTTCCGGTAGTATACTTCCGGGTTTATGCATTTCCATTTCCCTTTTTCCATATCCGCATTCCTAGAATCTAGTCATCTTCTTGCCTAAGAATTAGTCTTATTTCAGTTTTTGTTTAATATTGGGAATGTTAAATTGCTGAAAATAGTCATTCCAAGTCATTGCCAGTCTTGTAGTCTCTCTTGGAATGGTAGTCTATTCAGATATTTATTCGTTTATCAGCGACAATTTCAGCGTAATTAAAGACTCCTGACTGGTTAGCGTATGGGATTTTGTTGCAGATTATTTTCTATGCGCATTTCATAAGCCGATAAGTCAGGTGATATTCTACGCATTATTTCGAGATACGATTTTTGCTTTCATCCAACTTTAGATGGCCAGTTGTCTTCGGGCCATTCAGCGTTTTTTCTCGCTCCTTTTACCTCTTATGTCGGCAGGTTGACATATTTATTTAACCAATGGGAGTTTATTTGTGGAGGGGATATCCCTGATTCTCCTTCGATCAATACTCACCATTCTGTTACTTCTGATATACAGCTGGCCCTGACAGCGGCTCTAGGATTATAGACTTAGAAAGCTTTACCGACTCCTGGGAACCGGGTACTCGGCTCCCAACTGCCGAGTACCCGTTTACCATAGAGCTCATTCTTGTTTGCATAGCAACAAGAGCAATACATGCTTTTTGCATTAAGGATTTTAGTGGGTTTTTTGTGAAACAAAAGATCTACGTCTTTAATTTGTGATAGTTTGTGTGTTCGTGAAAGGATTAACTAAGGACTATGGAGCATACCGCTGAAGATAACCAACTTGTATCATTCTTTATTATCCATAGTTAAAAGACTTAGGTGTCTAAATTTCGTTGCGTCGCATGTTCCAATTTCTGACCCCATAGAATCTGGGACATGTGCTAACAACGATATATGCCAGACGATCGCCTTCTTTAAACCCCAACAGGCGATCGGCAGATATGAAAATAGGTGTTTGCTACGGTATTTCTAACATGAATATCGGCTGACGTCGTTTTCCGTAGAATCCGAGCGGGTGACGTCACACCCGGTCGCTCGGATGTTTATGTGAAGAAAAATTTTTCATTAATTCGCGCATCTTGTTCTGGGTGCTGCGTACTAAAAATGGTACCGGAAACTTTAGAATGATCAAGTTTACGTGCGATCACGATCGGTTTGCAATGATCGGTGGTTTCAAAATTCTTGAGTAGATGCGTGGTCTGCGGTTTTACCGTGTGATACAGCAGTTTGTTATACATTTTGTTGTTTTCTTCACATATCGTGCTGCTTTCGTTAGGAGTATAATTTATATTGATTAGTAAATATATCCCGAATGCTATGCGATATGATTCCTGGAGCCGTTACACATCCTGGAGGATCTAATATGGGTGTGTTTGATGCCTGCTGCGTTCTTGTCGTCATAATCAATGCGATCGTTGTTGTAACGTGGCGGGGTGGGGTGCGGGGAGGTTACGCTTAATTTATGAGTCAAAATTATTTGAAAATGAATTGTCTGCCTTCCATCCGGGTCTCGTTCGGCTTGTTTATTGTAGGTTTGTGCTTATTTTATAGGCCAAGCCAGCCCCGCCATCATGTGACGAATGTCATAAGTTTGTCCGTGTAATGTTCAAGGACCATGCTTGTTTTAGGTGTTCCCTGTGTAATATAGATCATAGGTGTAATGTTTGTGCAGTGTGGTCCGTCGAAATGATGGTTAAGTTCCTTGCCCAGAAGTACTTGGCTGGGTCTGACGCGGGGTCAGGCGGTCCGAGACGAAATCGTGGAGCGCCCGGTTCGGCCGGTGGGGCTGCTCCATGTCCCCAGCTGGAGGTGGCGGAGATGGCACCGCCGGCGTGGTTTGGTCCGGCTATGCAGGGTTTTCTGCATAGCATTCTGCCCACGCTGGTGTCGTCCCTGCTACCAAAGGTTGGGGGCAGTTTCTCCCCATGCCTGGTACGGATCCTGTCCTCGGACAGGATTCTGGACTGGTTACCGAGGGGGCCGTCTCGTACCAGACGGGTTTCTGTTTCTCTGCGGCCACCTCTGGGTGGTCCAGTATCAGTGGCCGGTCTGTCAGGTGTGGGAGCCGTCCACCAGGACGGCTCCACGGTTGACTCGTCTAGTGACGGCTCTTCGGAGTCTGAAGACGAGGAGGAGAGGTTGCTGCGGCCCGTGAAGCCGCAGGTGGAGAATATGGAGGTTGATTCCGTCCTGGACGGAACCGGCCTCCATTTGTCTGGTTTGGCGCAAGCCAGGTCAGCGGCTCCGCCTGCGGCTGAGGCCAATCCGTTACCGTGCACCGGTTCCGGGCGGCTTGGTTTGTCACCAGCCGTCACGGGAACGGGTGTGCCGGGCCAGGCGTGGTACTCACCTATCTCGCCTGGTCCGGCAGCCGGACGTGGGGTGCCATTGGTGCCCGTGTCCGGCTACGGTTCCGCGACTGTTACGGGTCCGTACGGTTTTCCGTGCGGACCTACCCCATGGACCGGAGTGTTCCATGGGGTGGTAGCGGAGTGCCTGGCGTGTTAGTCGTGGCTCCTTGCCGGGAGGCCGTGGCTGGCAGACCCGTGAGCATGTCAACGGGTGACGTGTTTGCGGGGGTGTCTTCGTCGGAGGTAGATTGGTCGGATGCTCTGGCATGGCTAGCCAGGGTTGACCCATCTGTGGTTTCGGCCACGGCCGATGAAGATGCGCCCCGTCCGTGGGTTGCGTCGATTAGGATGGGGATTTTGCCCGCGGCCCGGATCCAGTCAGTGGGACTGGATCCACGGTTCATAGATTTGTTGGATGCTATTTATAGCAAACAACTAATGACCAAGGGTCAGCTCCCTGCGGCCTCCAGCGAGGTGCGGGCAAGATGTCGTATTCCACGGGGTGAATACGACAGGTATGGTGTAGTCCCGTCGGTCACGGAGGATGACCGATGGGTATTGGGAGTGAGTGCCGGGTCGGGTGGCCCCGGTCCGGCACTAGTGGATAAATCCCAAGTACACCAGGAAGAAGTCCTGTCCCTATGTGATGAGGGTGTGAGGGCAGCTATGAGTGCTGTCAACCACTCTTATCGTCTCCTTCAGTCGGTGTGGGCTGAAGCGGGGGCAGGCCACCCTGTGCCACCTGTGGCGCTTTCATGTGTTAATGACGGCTTGGTGCTGTCAATGGACGCATTGGCAAGGGTGCAAGCGCGAGTGACGAAGTCCAGGAGGCAAATGGTCATTGACCATATGCGTCCGGCTACGGCAGTCAGGGAGCGTCTTCTTGGGACGCCCCTGACAGGGCCTAGCATCTTCGGTGGCCAAGCGCGGGCCATCTTAGAGGACACCGCCAGTATCGCGCAGAATCGGTTAGCGGTAAACCTACAGCTAGAGCTAGTGCGGCAAACGCACGCACTAGGGGCTGTGGGGAAACCGCTAACGGGACAGCCTTCAAAGAAGCAGAAGCATAAGGGCAAGGCGAAAGCCAGCCCTGTTGCGACTTGCTTCAGCTGGGTTTTCAGAGCCGCCGCCGGCGAAGAAGCCCAGGAAGGTTGTAGAGGCGCCTACCCTCCCCAATGTTGCTCCTGACCGCCCTAGGGGCGGGAAGGGCAAGGGGATGGGTAAGGGTAAGGCCTCAAAGGGGGGACAGAAGGTGCCGAAGCGTACCTGAGGGTACGAAAGCTCCCTTCATATCCGCCTGGACCGCGCCTGTGCGACAGGAACAGCGGTGCCAGTTATACCCGTCGTGCCTAGAACGAAATGGTTCTCACTCTCTCTCGTTAAGAAAGGGGGGGGGGGGGGGGCGGACTGCGAGCCAGACAACCCCGTTAGACGTCGAGGCGTCTATGGTGGGTGGAAGGCTCATGCGTTTCGGCGAGGTGTGACGTCAGACAGTCTGGTCCTGGGATGGTTATCCCAGGGTTACATGCCGGAGTGGTGGGACTTTCCACCACAAAATCTGTTATTGGCACCTGTCTGGACACCCGTACCAAGGGAGCCAGACAAGTTAGAAGCCGTTCAAAAGGAAGTGTCGGGTTTGCTTCTGAAGGGAGCAATAAAACCAGCAAACCGAAACACTCCAGGCTTCTATTCAAACAAGAGCACAGGGGGATGGAGACCCATACTCAATCTCAGGCCATTAAATTGGTTTATCCATACGCCTCGGTTCCAGATGGAAACGCTGAGGTCGGTAATGGCGGGATTGAGGAAAGGAATGTGGTGTGTATCGATCGATCTGAAAGATGCATATTTCCACATTCCTATGAATCGGAGTTGGCACAGGTTTCTGAGATTTGCGTTTCAGAATCAAGTATGGGAGTTTACAGTTCTCCCGTTCGGCCTGTCGACAGCTCCGAGGGTTTTCACAAGAGTGGTCCTTGCGGTGACAGCGTTTCTCAGAAAAGAGAACGTGGCGCTACACACCTACATAGACGACTGGCTGCTCAAGGCAGACTCGGCAGCCAGGTTGAACGTGGATACTGCTCTGACTCTGAAGTTACTTTCAGATCTAGGCTGGATAGTCAACGAGGAGAAATCCGAGTTGACGCCCACTCAACATTTCGTTTATTTGGGGATGCGATTCGACCTCGAGGAGGGCAGGGTTTACCCGTCAGAGCCCAGAGTGGTGTCTCTGTTAGCCATCCTCAGGAGTTTTCGAGTGGGAAACCACATTCAGGCGAGGCGGTTTCTTCAGATGCTGGGCATGATGGTCTCCATGGAGCAGGTTATCCCGTACGCTGCTCTAATGCGAAGGCCTATCCAGTTGTATCTGATGTCTCTGTGGAAACAGAGAACAGAACCCCTGTCAAAACTGGTGCCAGTTTTGGAGCCGATAATATCGCATCTTCTCTGGTGGAAACAGCGTCAGAATCTCCTATTAGGGGTTTCGCTGCACCTACCCCACCCCCAGCTGTCCGTCTACACGGATGCATCGCTGGAAGGGTGGGGTGCCTGCCTGGGAGAACACCAGGTCTCGGGCACATGGACTCTCCCGGAGAGTCAGCTGCATATCAATCTGTTGGAAATGATGGCAGTGGAACTGGCGTTGGAAGAGTTCCTTCCGATGATCAGGGGCAAGGTGATATTGATACGGTCGGACAATTCGACAGTAATATCATATATAAATCGCCAAGTCGGGACCAGGTCGCCCACCCTGTGCATCAGGGTGTGGCACTTGATTCAATGGTGCAGGAATTACTCGGTTGTTTTGAAAGCAGCTCCTGGCCGATTGAACATTCTGGCGGATGCTTTGTCTCGCAGACAGAGAATCTTGCCAACAGAATGGTCCCTCAACCCTCCGGTTCTGCGACGGATCTTCGAGCATTGGGGCAAACCCAACGTGGACTTGTTCGCCACAAAGGAAAATGCTCAAATCATGACATATGTCTCGCCGATTCCAGATCCAAATGCCGTCGATACAGACTCTCTGGCGATAAGCTGGAGAGGGATGCATGCTTACGCGTACCCACCCACCATTCTTCTACCGAAGGTATTGGTGAAGGCCAGGGAGGAACCGTGTCTCGTCCTGCTAATAGCGCCGTATTGGCCGAGCAGGGCGTGGTTCACGGATCTTCTAGATCTGCTGGTGGAAAATCCTGTGCAGTTGCCCGAGATTCCGAACATAATCTCCCAGGCCAAGGGACGCTTCCTACACGAGCGTCCCGAAATGTTCAAATGTTCAAATTGACTGCGTGGATGTTGTCAAACAACGTTCCACGTCGGAAGGCTTTTCTCGACAGGCTGCTGATTTGATCGCGGCTGCGAGAAGGAGGTCAACCTTCAAGTCATATAACAACAAGGTTAACAGATTTGCAGACTGGTGTGAAGAAAAGGGTATTGATACCTTTCAATCCACTATTCAGCAAATAGCAGACTTTCTCTGTGAGCTGTTCTTTTCAGGACTAGCTCCCGTCACAGTTGCTGGATACAAGTCAGCTTTGGCATCAGTTATCCCTTGTCTAGCCAACATGGATAGTCCAGAGGTGGCCCAGTTAAATGTGATGTTGAAGGGAATGAGCAATCTCCGCCCGAGACAACCGGTAGTCATTGTAGCCTGGAGTCTATCTTTAGTGCTTAATGTACTGGCCAAGCACCCTTTCGAACCGTTGCGTTCGGCTAGTCTAAAGCATTTGACTCTAAAGGCGGTCTTTCTATTGGCAGCTTCCTCAGCTAGAAGGTGCAGTGAGATCCATGCGCTTTCGGCAGAGAGGAACCGATTTATTGTTTCTGGAGAAGGTCTGCGTCTTCTGCCAAGAGCAGAGTTTATGTCAAAGAACCAATCTTTGAGATATCCCGGCAAACCGATCATTATACCGAAGTTAACTAGGTTTGATCGTGATGCCAGTGTCTGGTGCCCGGTCCGTGCTTTGACTAAGTACAAGAAACGGACTGACTCGTTACGGTCGAGCGATAGACATCTGTGGATCTGCCATAAAAAGCCTTATGGCGCCGCATCCATGGATACTATCTCTCGTTGGGTGGTCGAATGCATTCAGACTACTCACGAGATGGCGACTGGGCACCAGGTGCAGGGCGTAAGGGCACACGATGTCAGAGGAATAGCCGCCTCGACCGCCCTTTACAATGGTGTTCCGTTAGAGGACATCATGGCCGTTGCACAATGGCACTGTGAGTCCTCATTTACGGATTACTATATGAGGGATGTGTCAGACTCAGCCAATCCACTCGCTTTAGCTGTTTTGAAACGATAGTTAGTGACCACACTGCTTTTCCCCTTTTTTCACTTTGGTAAGAAAAGAGCCTAAAGCAGGCATGGTCAGGCGAGAGGATGTCAACCAGATTGTGTCACTGATGGCCGAACCGGTGAATGGTTGGAGGCGGTACGTCTGAAGTCCTGTTATCATAAGGTAATTCAATAAGTGAGAGTTATTTGTATTATGTATATGTATCATGTTCATTCATTTTATATATTCATGCTCATTCCCAGGCTAATACATGGAATATGCAGGGAGTAGTTAACCCTCTTGGCATATTGGTGTTTTCAGGCGAGATACATGTTCGTTAGTTCTCTCCCCTTTCTTAGGAGGAAAAAGGGGGGGGGGGGGGGCTGTGACGCGAATGTGATTCGGTTCCGTGAACTTGACGGTCCTTTTAGGTCTCCGTTAGTCAAGTTTGAAGTCTAAAATCTTTCTCCAAGGGGCAAAATTAGCATTTATGGCTTGCCCCTTCCCACCAGGTTACTGATCAAATCTGGTGTATATCAGAAGTAACAGAATGGTGAGTATTGATCGAAGGAGAATGCAGGAAATGTCAATTTCCCTTTCTCCGAGATCTAACAATACTCACCATTCTGTTACGGACCCAGCCTCCCAGCCCCACGGAGGCAAGCCATAGTTTTCTCTTGTTTGGTGGCTATGCAAACAATATGAGCTCTATGGTAAACGGGTACTCGGCAGTTGGGAGCCGAGTACCCAGTTCCCAGGAGTCGGTAAAGCTTTCTAAGTCTATAATCCTAGAGCCGCTGTCAGGGCCAGCTGTATATCAGAAGTAACAGAATGGTGAGTATTGTTAGATCTCGGAGAAAGGGAAATTGACATTTCCTGCATTCTTAAGTAAATCGTAGTATAATTTCGTCAGTCGCTGAAAAGAATTAGATTCAGTAAAGGTTTCATAGGATCATTATGAGTACAGAATTAATGTCTACAAGTACATTATTCGCTTAGAAAGGATAATCAATCGGATAAAGGGGCAGGAAGGAGGAATATGAGTCGGATTCTTCTGCGTTGACATAGTTTCGGTGAGTTCGTTTTGTTTTCATTTTTCAATCCAGATTTTTGTTTGGTTTTCCTTTTATAGCGTAAATTTTGCTCTATTTTGACTGGGTTGCTGCGGGCCTTTGGACGGGGGTTTCGGGGGGCGGGGCTCGGGATTTGCTGGGTATTTTGGGGGCAGTTTGGCTGAAGGTTGTTGGTGATGCCACCGGCAATTTTCGGTCGGATTATTCCCGGATTATTCGGTGAGTCTTGGGTTTTTGCTCGTTGAGGTTGTTGTCTGGGGGTTGGCGGCGGGCCAGTTGGAGTGGGGTTGGGGTTGCGCTGGAGGGGGGAAGTGCGGATGAGAATCTTTGGATTTAAGCATCCACCAACTATTTCGGTCAAAATGTTTTCTAAATCTTTGCAAGTCCAGAGATATTACAGTTGTGATATGTCGTCTGCAAAATTCAGTATTCAATCAGTTAATATCTAGTATCAGTGTTCAATCTTTCTTGGGGATTTCTAACACAATGGCATTTGTTAGTACAAAGATGAAATTATTGATGCTAAGATTATGAATATAAGAATCAATAAATTTATTAAAATCTTTTAAGTTTCTGCCTCGTGGCATAAATATCGAATTGTTTAGGATATCTAATTTATCAGCAAGCCCGAGCGGCTAGGCAACTGTTGATGTATTCAATACAATTTTTTATTAAATCTCCATTGTTATACGATGTTTAAATTAGATAGTCAATGTGGGCCATAGTTCTCTTATCAGGACCTTGTGACTTGTCATGTATGCTATTCATAGAATTGTGATGATGGTCATCACTAGTGACTTTCCCGTAGTTCTTGTAGATCTCAGGCACATGATTTGGCTATATCTTGACTCTAAGCACTCCCATAGACTTACTATGGGGTTTTGGTTTGCCACAATCTCTGGTTAAATCTCTGTAAATAATATTATCTATAATTTTTGCAGAGTCTTTAGCATTATTAATAAGTTAGGCTATTCTGATATGACCCTTTTTGGTCTCCATTCAGAGTGAGTGGTATTATTAAAATATCCATAATAAACGTGAGTTACCTATTTAGTGAGGTATAAGCGTTATGATATAGGCCAGGATTTTTGGCATATGTAATCTATGTGTTTTCTATGAGCACTCCTCTTTAGCATATAGTAAGTTTGACTCTTCTTTAAGGGGGGGCCCTTATTAAAAGGGGCTAGATATTCCTGGATCTAGAATCCTTCTATGTAGTCTCCTCTTCCAAAAAGGTTTTCTGTTCCTTATTATTAGAAGCTATTAGCTTTAGAGGGGTTGTTGTTTGTCTATGATTGTCAGGGAGTCTATAGAAGAGGCTATTCATTGGAAAGTAGATCCAGGCTTCTGTGCATTGGTCGGATTGTCTGTTAGGCTTCTAAATCTCGATTCGTTCAGTCATGGCCATGGGGTTTTCTTTCATTTTTAGAAGGAGGAATGAGGTTTAGTCTTATGGATTGTCCTCTAGTAGAGCTGTTCGCGGCCTCTCTGAATGCTCAGCTCTTCTCTTACATGTCTCCTTTTCTGGACAGTCAACCCCTCGGGGGGGGGGGGGGGGGGGGGTGGATGCTCTGTCTCAGTAGTGGACAGGAATGTTCGCCTATGCCTTCTCTCGAACGATTTTGATTCAGTTAGTTTTGAAGAGGGTCAAGGATCAGGTTTGCCAAATTCTTCTGATAGCTCCCTGTTGGCCAAAAAGGATTTGGTTTTTAGACCTTCTAGATTTTCTGGTAGATTTCCCTCTTCTTCTAGTATACCAGGATCTTCTATCTCAAGTAAGAGGTCTTTGTGTGCATCCAAATCCAATAAATTTTAGTCTGTGTGTCTGGAGAATCTCGAGTCTGAAGTCCTCGAGAATAAGGTTTCTTCTGATATCAGGAAATGATTGACTCTGCCAGAAGGGATTCGACCCGTTGAGTTTACACGGGTCGATTTAAAAAATTTAGGTGAATGATGTTCAGACCAAGGTTTCGTGCCCGATTCTGGTTCGATACCCAAATTATTAGATTTGTTATCTTATCTGTTTGGGTATTTTCATTTGTCAGTTATTACGTTCAGGGAGTATAGATGTTCTCTGGTGTCATCCCTTCCTTGTCTTCTGTATGCCGATGTCAAGGATACTAAGACTTTTAATAGCTTTATTAGAGGTCTAAGTAATATTCGCCCTCTGATTGCTAAGTCTTTTCCTTCCTGGAGTTGGGCTTTGGTTCTTCAAGTTTTGGCAGGGCGCCATTTTGAACCTATTTCTTATACCAGTAGTAAGCTTGGTTTTGTTTTTAATTGTCAAAGCTGTTTTTTCTTGTTGCTACAGCCTCTGCTAGAAGGCGTTCAAGAGATTCATGCTCTTTCTGCTGAAAAGGAGAGATTTATAGTTTCAGGAGACGGCTTTGATATCCCAGAAGGAATTTTTTATCTATAACTCGCACTAACCGCTATCCTGCTAGTCCGTTCATTTTAAAATCTTTTTCGTCTGTCGCCATCCGAAAAATTTTGGTGTCCTATTAGGGCATTAGGAACCTTCAATCAGCGATCAGATGTTATAAGAATCGATCCATCTCATTTATGTTTTTCCTACGAGGAAAATTTATCTAAGCCGGTCTCAAATTCTTCGATTGTCAGATGGATTTTGAGAGAATACTTAATCCTTGTTATGAGATAGCCTCACCGGATCAAATTAATCTCTCCCTTATTAAAGCCGATGAAGTTAGAGGTATGGCTACTTCTTTCGCTCTTTTTGAGGGATCGTCTTTAGATGAGATCATGCAGGTAGCAGGAGGGAAATGTGAATACACCTTACATCCTTTTAACTCAAAGACCAGAGTGCAGGCTAATCATGGTGTGATTGAGCTAAATGCACTATTAGGTTATGTTATTAGCATTTGGATATGATTGATTTAATTTTATCCTTGTTTGTTAACTAAAAAGCCGAAGACTATTTACCAAGTACTTCCCACCATTTTCGTTAGGACTATGCGTCTGTGAGATAGGGGGAGAGTCTTCTTTTGGTTTTTAGTTATTTCTTTAAGTTCAACTTGTTGTTCGTATTTGCTAATCACGGTGTGATTGAGCTAAATGCTATATTAGGTTATGTTGTTAACATTTGGATAAGATTGATTTAATTTATCCTTGTTTGTTAACCAAAAAAGCCGAAGACTATTTACCAATCACTTTCCACCATTTTCGTTAAAAGACTGCGTCGGTGAGAAATGGTGAGTCTTCTTTTGGTTTTTAGTTATTTCTTTAAGTTCAACTTGTTCTTATTTGCTAATCACGTTGTGATTGAGCTAAATACACTAATATGTTATGTTAATAACATAGGGATAAGATTGGTTTGATTTTTATCCTGGTTTATTGATTCTCAAATCTCCTCCCACCTTATGTGGACAGGGGGCACTGACCAAATCTACGGGTTTGGCAAGTAGTGATTGACCGGTAATGGATGTTTTTGTGGTGTAATAACAACCCCCCACAGACCCCCTTTGCGGGTTGGTCTGTTGTTTTATTAACCACTATAAAAACATACTTACCGTTCAATCACTACGACCCGGCCTCAACCACCCCGCGTGGTAAGATTTGAGAATCAGACTAAATATTTTGCACTTCAATTTAGAAAAGTGAATCTGTTTCCTATTCAGGCTCTGATGCGCATGCGTGAGCGCGCGTAGTGACAAGCGTCACTATGAGGTGAGTATAGACTGGTGCCAGTCTATACCTGATGGTAGGCTGGAGGTGGGACTCAACCAGTAGCCTGGTTGAGGGTCCATAGGAATAGGATTAGGCATGGGGAGGTGTGTATGCAGGCATAAAAATCTTATTCTGATAGCAAAATGCAAATAATTGATTTAGCAAGTAGTGATTGAACGGTAAGTATGTTTTATAGTGGTTAATAAAACAACAGACCAACCCGCAAGGGGGGTCTGTGGGGGTTTTTATGCGTTCTATTACGGTTAAAGTCTGAAATAAACTTGGTAATATTAAAAGAATAACAAGATATTTAGTCTATAAAGGATTATTATTATTTTGAATCTAGCGGTAAAGTTACCAATTTTCGTTCGTCTGAAAAATATGTTTTGCAATGTTTCTAAACTCTGACTGCGTGTTATATACATATATATGGCTTTTTTGGCTCATATTATGTCGAATTTTCCCCTGCGTGTTGTCTATTAGTGCACAATATATTTGCGAAAGTAACAATTTTAGGGATTGGATTTAAATTTGTTCTTGAACACCTTGTCCAAATAGAAGCATCGGCTCTAAGCCTTAAATTTGTTCAAAATTTTTTTTAATTAAAAAAAAAATGTCTATTTGCAGACCAGGTGAAGACTATTTTATAAAAAATGCTCAACAATAGTCTTCTCTTGGTCTGAAAATGGACATCTCTCAAGACCACGCGTGACAGAAGCCGGCTTTGGCTGATATGAGTGTTAAAGGGTTAATAGACAATTTTTGGGGTCAAAATTTTTACTAGAAATGGCCATATTGCTTCTTACCATTTTGACAGATTTCAACCATGTTAGGCTGAAAGGATACTACATGTATGATCATAGGCTCTAGAACTCCCATTCAGAATTTTTATTCATCAATTTTTTATGTGAAAACCTCAGATTTTATTAAAAATGTACCGGATATTCTCACATGTTGACCCTTTGCCCTAGATAAAGTGAATTCCATATGATTCACTATATGCTGTTGAACATTTTGAAACAAATTTGACTGTCTGACCTAGCTATTGATTCTTGGAGGTCATGGAATTTCTTAATTTTAGTCATGGAAAAGTCATGGAATTTCAAATACTGAAAGGTGTACAAACCCTGAGTGTAACTGCTACTCCAATTCCATCGCTTGAGGCTCCTCTTGCTGACCTGTGCAGAGGATATGCTTATTCCACTCAGCCACATCTGCAATCTATCCTTAGTGCTTGCGGCGGCAGGCATCGAGTTTGTCTAGAGCTGCCTTTGGAGGTGCCCAGCTGCTACAGTTATACAGCATCAAGGACACACAGGTTGCATTGTATAAATGTAGCCTTTTAATCAAGGGAATCTTTGATCTCCGAATCCATAGCTTCCAGAAGGAGTGGAAAGCTATGTTCCCATAATGCAGCAATCTCAGCAGTACTGCAAAGCAGTGAGCCCAGGATTTTACTTTTCCTCCATGGTTCGCCGCCATGAAGTGGATTGTCATTTTCTTTAGTTTCATGCTTTGTAGACCTAGGTATATGGGGGTGAACTCTGTTTTGGATTCATTCATAAAGCGATTCTTAGTTTTTAGTTTGCTTGTAGCTATTGGGAGAAGTTCATTAAGGCATTTATTTTCTGCGTCTATGAAGTCCACATGATCGGCATAATCCATCTCTAGTAACATACCCAGTACGGACACTGGGGAGTTTGGCATTGTGGTCGATACACCCTGGCTATTTCTCTAACCTCATGGCTAGTACCATGCAGCTCATTGTTGAGTGGACATGTTTCCAGAACAAAGACAGAACATGTTAGTTATCCTTTTAAAACTCATATCAGCCAAAAACGGCTTCTGCAGTGATAATTAGAAATGTCCATTTGCAGATGAAGAGAAGACTTGAGAAATTGAAATTTTCTTGAAAAATTTATGGTTAAAGTGTTAATGCAATATGTACACGGTGTAAGAAATGTTCTGTTGAGTATTTTTGACATAGTCGGATTGGAAGATTTTGTTGCCTTTAAGGCAGTCACGGTTGGAAGTAATTTCCCGGTGTGGGAAATACCGGGAAATACTACCCCGGGAAATACTCCAAAAAGCAGCAAATACTGGGAAATGCCAATCTCAATGAAAAAAAATTAATCAGATGGGGTAATACAGACGCCCATATATAACATAGGTTGACATGAGATCAAATAAGCAAGGTACCATAGGCACATCATAGCATATCTACATGTATAACCCTTTCAACTCTACATAGTAGATACATGCTGCAACAAAATCTTTCAGTAAATATTTTCAAAATAATAACCAACTTTTGTGTCATGATGGTTTGCTTAAACATATATGCAATGCATTAGTATGCTGTATATATTGTCACATCAAATACACATTTCCACCCCCCCCCCACCCCCTTGAATTCTCAACATATCAGAATATTGATAACAATATAGAGATTTCGGCGTAACTATATCACAAGCATAGTTTTATGAGTTTCACTAGATTTCTATGGAAATCAGTGCTCAAAATATTCACAAGAATATATATATATATATATATATATATATATATATATATATATATATATATATATATATATATATCTATGTAAAGTAAAAATCACACCAATGTTTGATATTTAGTGAAAATTAATGCCTTAATGCAAATCACAGATATATAATATCCTGATTGAAAGCATGTTTGTCAGGATCCAGTATCACGGTGACCAATATGGTGACAGCATGTTTGTCAGGATCCAGTATCACAGTGACCAATATGGTGACAGCATGTTTGTCAGGATCCAGTATCACAGTGACCAATATGGTGACAGCATGTTTGTCAGGATCCAGTATCACAGTGCCCAATGTGAAGACAGCATGTTTGTCAGGATCCAGTATCACGGTGACCAATATTGTGACAGCATGTTTGTCAGGATCCAGTATCACGGCGACCAATATGGTGACAGCATGTTTGTCAGGATCCAGTATCACAGTGACCAATATGGAGACAGCATGTTTGTCAGGATCCAGTATCACAGTGACCAATATGGAGACGGCATGTTTGTCAGGATCCAGTATCACGGTGACCAATATGGTGACAGCATGTTTGTCAGTAGCCAGTATCACGGTGACCAATATGGAGACGGCATGTTTGTCAGGATCCAGTATCACAGTGACCAATATGGAGACAGCATGTTTGTCAGGATCCAGTATCATGGTGACCAATATGGAGACGGCATGTTTGTCAGGATCCAGTATCACGGTGACCAATATGGAGACGGCATGTTTGTCAGGATCCAGTATCATGGTGACCAATATGGAGACAGCATGTTTGTCAGGATCCAGTATCACGGTGACCAATATGAAGACAGCATTTTTGTCAGGATCCAGGATCACGGTGACCAATATGGAGACCGCATGTTTGTCAGGATCCAGTATCACGGTGACCAATATGAAGACAGCATGTTTGTCAGGATCCAGTATCACGGTGACCAATATGTAGACTTGTGCGATTATTGCTTTGAGTGAGTACGATTGATTAATAGCTCAACTGGCCTGAAAGGCTAAGGGAGCTTATGCCGTGGCATCTGTCCATCATCCGTCCGCCCATCAACATTTTCTTTAAAGGATCACTCAAGAGCCACTGGGCCGATTTTAATGATATTTGTCATGAATCATCCCTAGGGCATAGAGATCCAAGTTTGTTCAAACAAAACCAATCGGCCAAAATGTCATTAAGAGTCTTCTCCAAAACCGCTTTGGGGATCGATTGCAAACCTCATGAAATATGATCTAGGGAACCTGATTGGTCAAATGGTTCAGCAGCCATCTTGGATGACCAAGTTTACGTGAAAATGACTTCATCTCCAGAACTGCTGTGCCGAAATTTGGCAGATATGATTAAGGACTAAGGGCCATTGACATTCGTTCAGGGAAAGTTGATCAGTCAAAAAACATGTGTACCGTGGACCAGTAAAAATGCAGCATGTTTGACAGCCATATTGGATATTTGATGGATTTTGAAGCTGAAACTGGTTTTATATAGGTCTATGGGGATTCTGATTTCAGATTTACCATGTTTGAAACTCGTATAAACTGTTTGGCGGCCATCTTGGATCTTTTTCCCACCAACATTTTTTTTTTAATGTCTTCTCGAGAACCACTTCGGCAATTTAAAGTTTATTTAGCAGGAAGCATCTTTAAGCCATAGGGATCTACATTTGTTCATAGGGAGCCAGTCGGTCAATTTGGTAGGCATTCATTGTGGATTTTGGACGATTTTTTGAAAACGACTAAAGATTTTGTCAGAAACCACATATGGGATCGATTCAAAAGTCAAAACTCATGAAACATCATCTGGAGCAACAGCTGAAGCAAGTTTGTTCGAGGGAACTTGATTGGCCAAATACTTCGGTGGCCAACTTGGATGACTTAGTTTTCGCGAAAATGACCCGCTGAACGGATCGGGTCGATATTTGAGAGATATGATTAAGGCCTAAGTGCCATTAAATTTTGTCCATGGAAAGTTGATATGTCAAAAAACATGTCCATGAATCAATCAAAATTTAGAGTTTTTGGCGGACACCATGTATTTTATGCAAATTTCTCAGAAAATCATAAAAAGACTGCTTATTAACCACGAGGCCAATTGTAATAAAACTTGGCTAAACCTTCTTCATAGAGATTAGATTGGTAAATTTTTCCAGTGGTCATCTCGTTTTGTTCAGTTGTGCCAGTGGTTAATAATTATCCCCCCCCCCCCCCCCCCCCCGCTTTTCAATTATGTTTTCGCTTTCGTGCATCCATCCATGCTGCATGCATCCGTCACACACACAGGTTTTCTTTCGATAACTTTACCTTTGCTTGGAATATTGTGACAACACTTCATGGGAGGTTGTCTAGGGTAGTAGGCAAATGCACCTTAGTTTGAGGGTCCGTCACCCTGTCCCTCCATCCGTCCATCCCTTTGTCTCTGAATTTGTGTCCATCCATCCGTGCAAATTTCTGGTTTTTGTTCAATAACTATCTTTGCTTGGAGTATTGTGACAAAACTTAATGGGAAGGTTGGCTATGGTAATACGGTACTAGGGAAATGCACCTTAGTTTGAGGGTTATTCAGCCTGTTCATCCATCCCTTTGTCTCTGAATTTGTGTCCGTCCGTCCATCCGTGCAAATTTTGGGTTTTCGTACAATAACTTTATCTTTGCTTGGAGTATTGTGACGAAACTTCATGGGAACATTGGCTATGGTACTAGGGAAATGTACATTATTTTGTGGGTCAGTCAGCGTGTCCATCTATACATTTGTCTCTGAATTTCTGTCCATCCATGTAAGTTGGATTTTAGCTCCCATTTGTCTGTGTATCCATCCATATGTCTATCCAAATCAGTGGTATTATGTCATCCCACGAACATGGCTGCCATTGCGGGGGGGGGGGGGGGGGGGGGGGGATTATTTGATTTATATCATCTAGTTCCAGGAGTAAGAATGTTTAAGAATAATCATGATTACTCAGTTAATCCGTCTGTTTACAAATTACCCATACATAAATACATGTACCCGTAACAGCAAAGGCATATCAATGATGAAAGCTGCAATGGTGGTTAGCAATGTCCATTTGGAGGCCAAGAGAACGCTATTTTTGAAAATGTGTCACTGGAATGCCTGGCTCGATGCTCGAGCATGTCATTCCAGTGATACATCTTCAAAATAGTATTCTCTTGGCGTACAAATGGACATACATTCGCTGAAAAAATGTCAGTGTTTGGAACGGATCGTATTAAAGAGTAAATTAAGAGATAGTTTGTGAAATATTTTATGCAGTAGAAATTTTTTAACGATTATTTGATTATTTAATTTTTTAATCATTTAAATTCACAATTTAAAAAATAATAAAGCTATTTGGTTTAATTGCATAAGCCTACCAATATGGTGACGGCAGGTTTGTCAGGATCCAGAGTCATGGTGGGCCCATTTCTCCTTCGATCAATACTCACCATTCTGATACTTTCTGATACACAGCTGGCTCTAGGACTATAGACTTAGAAAGCTTTACCGACTCCTTGGAACCGGGTACTCGGCTCCCAACCGCCGAGTACCCATCTACCATAGAGCTCATTCTTGTTTGCATAGCAACAAGAGCTGGCCACGTTTTTTCTTTGCAGGAAAGATTTTGAGTTTTTTGTGAAGGAAATCTAAGTCTTGTCTGTGATTTGATAGTGTGCATTCGTAAAAGGATATAACTGGATAAAATGGAGAATACCGCCAATGAAGACCAGGTTGTAATTGTATAATTCCTTATTATCCATAGTTAAAAGACTTAGGTATCTAAAATTTGTTGTGTCGCATGTTCCAATTTCTGACCCCATAGAATCTGGGACGTGTGCTAACAACGAGATATGCCGGACGATCACCTTCTTTAAACCCCAAGAGGCGATCGGCAGATATGAAAATAGGTGTTTGCTACGGTATTTCTAACACGAATATCGGCTGACGTCGTTTTCCGTAGGGTCCGAGCGGGTGACGTCACACCCGTGAGGCTCGGATGTTTATGTGAAGAAAATGTTTTCATTAATTCGCGCATCTGTTCTGGGTGCTGCGTACTAAAAATGGTACCAGAAAACTTTGGAATGGTCAAGTTTACGTGTGATCACGATCGGTTTGCAATGATCGGTGGTGTCAAAATTCTTGTGAGATGCGTGGTCTGCGGTTTTACCGTGTGCTACAGCAGTTTGTTTACATTTTGTTGTTTCTTCACATATCGTGTTGGCTTTCGTTAGGAGTATAATTTATATTGATTGGTAAATATACCCCGAATGCTATGCGATATGATTCCTGGAGCCGTGATACATCCTGGAGGATCAATTATGGGTGTATTTATGCGATCTTTGCTGTAACGTTGTGGGGTGGGGTGCGGGAGGGTTACATTTAATTTATGGTCAATTTATTTGAAAATTAATTGTCTGCCTTCCATCCGTGTCCCGTTCCGCTTGCTTATTGTAGGTTTGTGCTTATTTTATAAGCCAAGCCAGCCCCGCCATCATGTGACGAGTGCCATAAGTTTGTACGCGTCGTGTTTAAGGACCATGTCTGTTTTAGGTGTACGCCCTGTAACCTTGATCATCGTTGTAATGTGTGCGCAGTGTGGTCCGTCGATATGATGGTAAAGTTCCTTGGCCAGAAGGATGTGGCTGGGTCTGACGCGGGGTCAGGCGGTCCGAGGTTAAATCGTGGAGCGGCCGGTGGGGGCGCTCCACATCCCCAGCTGGAGGTGGCGGAGATGGCACCGCCGGCGTGGTTCGATCCGGCTGTGCAGGGTTTTCTGCATAGCGTTCTGCCCACGCTGGTATCGTCACTGCTTCCGAAGGTTGGGGGGCAGTTGCTCTCCATGCCTGGTACGGACCCGTCCTTGGACAGGGTTCTGGACTGGTTACCGAGGGGACCGTCTCGTACGGCCCCCTGGCAGTCCCGTCTAGCTCCGGCCTGGCGGGTTCTGTCTCTCTGCGGCCACCTCCGGGTGGTCCAGTAGCGGTGGCCGGTCCGTCAGGTGTGGTTTCCTCGTCTGGTGACGACTCTTCGGAGTCTGAAGACGAGGAGGCTGAAGAGGAGTTATTGCTGCGGCCTGTGATGCCACGGGTGGAGCATATGGAGGTCGATTCCGTCCTGGACGAAACCGCCCTCCATCTGTTGCGCCAAGCCAGCGGCTCCGCCTGTGGTTGAGGCCAATCTGGTACCGGGCACCGGTTCCGTGTCGGTTGGTTTGGCACCAGCTAGCGCGGTGACCGGTGTGCAGGGCCAGGCGTGGTACTCACCTATCTCGCCCGGTCCGGCGGTCGGACATGGGGTGCCGTTGGCGCCCGTGTTTGGCCACGGTTCCGCGTCCGCTACGGGTCCGTACGGTTTTCCGTGCGGACCTATCTCATGGACTGGTATGGTTCATGGGGTGGCTGCGGAACCGGGTGGTACCGGAGTGCCTGGTGTGTCAGCCGCGGCTCCTTGCCGGGAGGCCGTGGCTGGCAGACCCGTGAGCGCGTCAACGGGTGACGTGTTTGCGGGTGTTAACTCCTCTGAAGTAGACTGGTCTGAGGCTCTGGCTTGGCTAGCCAGGGTGGACCCGTCTGTGGTTTCGGCCACGGCCGAGGAGGATGCGCCCCGTCCGTCGGTTGCATCGATTCGGACGGGGATCTTGGCCGCGGCCCGGATCCAGTCAGTGGGACTGGATCCACGGTTCATAGAGTTATTGGATGCTATTTATAGCAAGCAACTTGCGACCAAGGGCCAGCTCCCTGCGGCCTCCAGGGAGGTGCGGGCAAGGTGTCATATTCCGCGGGGGGAATACGACAGATATGGTGTAGTGCCGTCGGTCACGGAGGATGACGGATGGGTCCTGGGGGTTCAGAGTGCCGGAGCGGGTGGCCCCGGTCCGGCACTTGTGGACAGGTCCCAGGTACACCAAGAGGAAGTCCTGTCCCTATGCGACGAGGGTGTGAGGGCAGCTATGAGTGCTGTCAACCACTCTTATCGTCTCCTTCAGTCGGTGTGGGCTGAAGCGGGGGCAGGCCACCCTATGCCACCTGTGGCGCTTTTGTGCGTGAATGACGGCTTGGTGCTGTCTATGGACGCATTGGCAAGGGTGCAGGCACATGTGACCAAATCCAGGAGGCAAATGGTTATTGACCATATGCGTCCAGCTACGGCAGTCAGGGAGCGTCTTCTTGGGACGCTCCTGACAGGGCCTAGCATCTTCGGTGGCCAAGCGCGGGCCATCCTAGAGGATACGGCCAGTATCGCGCAGAATCGGTTGGCGGTCAACCTACAGCTGGAGCTAGTGCGGCAAGTGCACGCACTAGGGGCTGTAGGGAAACCGCTAGCTGGACAACCTCCAAAGAAGCAGAAGAAGCATAAGGGCAAGGCGAAAGCTAAGCCTGCTGCGACTTCTGCTTCAGCTGGTTTTTCTCAACCGCCGCCGGCTAAGAAAGCCAGGACGGTTGTTGAGGCTCCTACGCTCCCCAAGGTTGCTCCTAACCGCCCTAGAAGCGGGAAGGGTAAGGGTAAGTCCTCCAAGGGCGGACAGAAGGGGGCGGATCGTACCTGAGGGTACGAGAGCCCCCTTCATATCCGCCTGGACCGCACCTGTGCGGCAGGAACAGCGGTGCCAGTTATACCCGCCGTGCCAAGACCGAAATGGTTCTCTCTCTCTCTCTCGTTAAGAGAGGTGGGGGAGCGGACCGCGAGCCGGACAACCCCGTTAGACGTTGAGGCATCTATGGTGGGTGGAAGGCTCATGCGTTTCGTCGAGGCCTGGCGAGGTGGGACGTCAGACAGTCTGGTCCTGGGATGGTTATCCCAGGGTTACATGCCAGAGTGGTGGGACTTTCCGCCACAAAATCTGTGTTTGGCACCTGTCTGGACACCCGTACCAAGGGAGCCAGACAAGTTAGAAGCCGTACAAAAGGAGGTGTCAGGTTTGCTTCTGAAGGGAGCAATAAAACCAGCGAACCGGAACACTCCAGGCTTCTATTCAAACATGTTCCTTGTCCCCAAGAGCACGGTGGGATGGAGACCCATACTCAATCTCAGGCCATTAAATTGGTTTATCCATACGCCTCGGTTCCAGATGGAAACGCCGAGATCGGTAATGGCGGGATTGAGGAAGGGAATGTGGTGTGTGTCGATTGATCTGAAAGATGCATATTTCCACATTCCAATGAACCAGAGTTGGCACAGGTTTCAGAGATTTGCGTTTCAGAATCAAGTATGGGAGTTTACTGTTCTCCCGTTTGGCCTGTCAACAGCTCCGAGGGTTTTCACAAGAGTGGTCCTTGCGGTGACAGCGTTTCTCAGAAAAGAGAACGTGGCGCTACACACCTACATAGACGACTGGCTGCTCAAGGCAGACTCGGCAGCCAGGTTGAACGTGGATACTGCTCTGACTCTGAAGTTACTTTCAGATCTAGGCTGGATAGTCAACAAGGAGAAATCCGAGTTGACGCCCACTCAACATTTCATTTATTTGGGGATGCGATTCGATCTCGAGGAGGGCAGGGTTTACCCGTCAGAGCCCAGAGTGGTGTCTCTGTTAGCCATCCTCGAGAGTTTTCGAGTGGGAAACCACATTCAGGCGAGGCAGTTTCTTCAGATGCTGGGCATGATGGTCTCCATGGAGCAGGTGATCCCGTTCGCTGCTCTAATGAGGAGACCTATCCAGTTGTATCTGATGTCTCTGTGGAAACAGAGAACAGAACCCCTGTCAAAACTGGTGATAGTTTTGGAGCCGATAATATCGCATCTGCTATGGTGGAAACAGCGTCAGAATCTCCTAGTAGGGTTTTCGCTGCACCTACCTCGCCCCCAGCTGTCCGTGTACACGGAGGCGTCGCTGGAAGGGTGGGGTGGCTGCCTGGGAGAACACCAGGTCTCGGGCACATGGACTCTCCTGGAGAGTCAACTGCATATCAATCTGTTGGAAATGATGGCAGTGGAACTGGCGTTGGAAGAGTTTCTTCCGATGATCAGGGGCAAGGTGATATTGATACGGTCGGACAATTCGACGGTAGTATCATACATAAATCGCCAGGCGGGACCAGGTCTCCCACACTTTGTATCAAAGTGTGGCACTTGATTCAATGGTGCAGGAATTACTCGGTTGTTTTGAAAGCAGCTCACATTCCTGGCCGATTGAACATTCTGGCGGATGCTTTGTCTCGCAGACAGAAAATTCTGCCGACAGAATGGTCCCTCAACCCTCCAGTTCTACGAAGGATCTTCGAGCATTGGGGCAAACCCAACGTGGACTTGTTCGCTACAAAGGAAAATGCTCAAATCATGACTTATGTCTCGCCGATTCCAGATCCAAATTCCGTCGATACAGACGCTCTGGCGATAAGCTGGAGGGGGATGCACGCTTACGCGTACCCACCCACCATCCTTCTACCGAAGGTATTGGTGAAGATCAGGGAGGAACCGTGTCTGGTCCTGCTTATAGCGCCGTATTGGCCAAGCAGGGCGTGGTTCACGGATCTGCTAGATCTGTTGGTGGAAAACCCAGTGCAGTTGCCCGAGATTCTGAACATAATCTCCCAGGCCAAGGGACGCTTCCTACACGAGTGTCCCGAAATGTTCAAATTGACTGCGTGGATGTTATCAAACAGCGTTCCACGTCGGAAGGCTTTTCTCGACAAGCTGCTGATTTCATCGCGGCTGCGAGAAGGAGGTCAACCTTCAGGTCATATAACAACAAGGTTAACAGATTTGCAGATTGGTGTGAAGAAAAGGGTATTGATACCTTTCAATCCACTATTCAGCAAATAGCAGACTTTCTCTGTGAGCTGTTCTTTTCAGGACTAGCTCCCGTCACAATTGCTGTATGCAAGTCAGCTTTGGCATCAGTTATCCCTTGTCTAGCCAACAGGGATAGTCCAGAGGTGGCCCAGTTAAATGTGATGGTGAAGGGAATGAGCAATCTCCGACCGAGACAACCGGTAGTCATTCCTGCCTGGAGTCTATCTTTAGTGCTTAATGTACTGGCCAAGAACCCTTTCGAACCGTTGCGTTCGGCTAGTCTAAAGCATCTGACTCTAAAGGCGGTCTTTCTATTGGCAGCTTCCTCAGCTAGAAGGCGCAGTGAGATCCATGCGCTTTCGGCAGAGAGGGACCGATTTATTGTCTCTGGAGAGGGTCTGCGTCTTCTGCCAAGAGCAGAGTTTATGTCAAAGAATCAATCTTTGAGATATCCTGGCAAACCGATCATAATACCGAAGTTAACTAGGTTTGATCGTGATGCCAGTGTCGGGTGCCCGGTCCGTGCTTTGACTAAGTACAAGAAACGGACTGACTCGTTACGGTCAAACGATAGACATCTATGGATCTGTCATAAGAAGCCTTATGGCGCCGCATCCATGGATTCTATCTCTCGTTGGGTAGTCGAATGCATTCAGACTACTCATGAGATGGCGACTGGGCACCAGGTGCAAGGCGTAAGGGCACACGATGTTCGAGGAATAGCCGCCTCGACCGCCCTTTACAGTGGTGTTCCGTTAGAGGACATCATGGCCGTTGCACAATGGCACTGTGAGTCGTCATTTACGGATTACTATATGAGGGATGTGTCAGACTCAGCCAATCCACTCGCTTTAGCTGTTTTGAGACGATAGTTAAGTGGCCACACTGCTCTTCACCATTTTTTCACTTCGTTTAGAAAAGAACCTAAAACAGGCATGGTCGAGCGTGAGGATGACAACCAGATTGTGTCACTGATGGCCGGACCAGTGAATGGTTGGAGGCGGTACGTCTGAAGTCCAGTTATCATAAGGTAATTCATTAGTGAGAGTTTTTTGTATTATGTCTATATATCATGTTCATTCATCTTATATATTCATGCTCATTCCCAGGCTAATACATGTGGATATGCAAGGAGCAGTTAACCCTCTTGGCATATTTGTGTTTCAGGCGGGATACATGTTCGTGAGTTCTCTCCCTTTTCTTAGGAGAAAAGAAGGGGGGGGGCAGTGACGCGAATGTGATTCGGTTTCGGTAACTTGACGGTCCTTTTAGGTCTCCGTTAGTCAAGTTGTTACGTCTAAAATCTTTCTCCAAGGGGCAAAAGTAGCATTTATGGCTTGCCCCTTCCCACCAGGTTACTGAACAAATCTGGTGTATATCAGAAAATAACAGAATGGTGAGTATTGATCGAAGGAGAATGCAGGAAATTTCAATTTCCCTTTCTCCGAGATCTAACAATACTCACCATTCTGTTACGGACCCAGCCTCCCAGCCCCACGGAGGCAAGCCATGGTTTTCTCTTGTTTGGTGGCTATGCAAACAATATGAGCTCTATGGTAGACGAGTACTCGGCGGTTGGGAGCCGAGTACCCGGTTCCAAGGAGTCGGTAAAGCTTTCTAAGTCTATAGTCCTAGAGCCAGCTGTCAAGGCCAGCTGTGTATCAGAAAGTAACAGAATGGTGAGTATTGTTATATCTCGGAGAAAGGGAAATTGAAATTTCCTGCAATCGAGGTTTTTATGGCTCTTAACATGAATACAATGGTGTAATTTTTGTTCCAGATCGTGGTGTCGGGATATAGTAAGAAATTAATTAAAGTCAGAGACCCGGTAATGGATACAAATGATGGCAGATTGACAATGCAACAGCAACAACAACGAACATTTCTCCGGGAAAGATTCCTACGTGCAATCTCCAGTCTGCAGCAGTCTCCTGTCAGCTTCAGTTTGCACGAGAACACGGAAGTGACGGGTAGTCTCGCTGGCGTGGATGTTGATATTACACAACTAAATGTCACAGATCTTCAAACACCGTTCGCTTTTTTGCCTCACGCTATTCTGCGACTCTCTGATGTCTATGCTTTCAAAGTAGAGGTTTTACAGCTATCAAGTAGAAGCTGATTTTATGTGGTTGTGTAAACTGGCTTAGATTTATGGAAACAATTATAAGTTATAGATATATTGTGCAGAATTTGTAATCCTCCACCATTATGCTGTGTGATATTGTCTGTGCTGAGAAAAGTAAGCGGTGCATTGATAGTTGTGCCATATGGAGCCTTTTGACCTTCATGTAGAGCAGATTACATTCAGTGATTCATCTCCTCAATTGTGTGATTGTTCCACCTCGGAACACGGCCAGTATGATGTAGTACATTATGACTATGATGCTAGTTATCATGAACTTCTAAGCCCACCTGATGCTCAAATACTATCTGGCAATGCTGTAGACAATATTTCTGAAAGTTATTTCCCTACCGAATCGGGTTCTTCACGTAGCCCTACACTCATTTCTGCCAGTTATCTCCCTGCCAATTCGAGGAGTTATCCATGGACACAAGAATCGGTGTCATTAACAGATCATACGTTTTCTAGTGATATAGTGCACTATGATTATTATAGCTTCAACAGTGAAGCCGCTAGACCAGTGCGAAGCACATCTTTCTTGACTACAGATACTGTCACGTGCGCGTCACGACAAACACAACATTTGTCCGGGACTGAAACTACAGCCATCACCACTTTATTGGATACATGTAAGTGTCATGTTTAGATTATGGTAACGATAATGTGCGTGCGTGAGCATGTAAGAGTGTGTGTCTGCGTGTGTGCTTGCTCATGTGGGTGCCTAGATGTACATGTTTGCATGTATGTGCATCTTGCCTCCCTATAAACAATGATAAAGATAGCACAAACTCGCCACATGAGCAACAAGAGCAACCAGTGATTGCAGACCCTCGCCATGCCATTATTAGTCCCTACCGGTAAAACCGGGGGGGGGGGGGGGGGGGGGGGTAGGAACTATAGGTTTGCACTCTGTCTGTCCATCCGTCTGTTGCAGTTGGTTTTCCGCAGTTTTTTTCGCAGTCCTTCAAGGTATTCAACTGAGAATTGGTTTATTGCTTTGTTATTGGAAGTTACAGACCAAGTTCGAGTTTCGGGCATGAGCATCAATTTTTTATGGAGTTATGCCCCCTTTCGACTTAAGAAATGCGAAATATATCAGCTTTCCACGCTTTTTCGCACTCCTTCAAGATATTTAAGCGAAAATCAGTGCATTGCTTTACTATAAGGAGTTACGGAGCAAGTTCGAGTTTCAGACATTTTCGTCAATTTTTATCCCTCCCCTCAAACACCCCACCCCAGCCCCACCCCCGGAATATAGCAATCAGCATGTCCGTCCGTTTGTCTGTCTCCATTAATCCGTCTGTCTGTCCCCGTCTTGTCAACGCAACTCCTCCTAGAGGTCTCAATGGATTAATTTTAAATTTTGTCGACATCAGTATCATGTGCAGATGTGCTTGTGCTTTTTTCACAGCCGACAACTCTTTCAAGAATTATTCCGGAGTTATGCGGGTTGTCATGCAGGCTAGGTTGGATTTTAATTCTCAAAAAGTCACGCCTAGTCCTTTCTCAAGTTTCACCCATCTAGGCATCTCTTTCGATCCGTCTCAGGGCTTAGTCTTTCCTTCAGAGGCAAGGGTGGAGGCAATCTTGTTGGTATGGACATTCTGACATCCTCTTTCTCAGTCAGGGCAAGATTGTTTCTCAGGGTTCTACGCTTGATGGTCAGCGTCGAGAATGTCACTCTCTGGGCGGCACTGATGAGAGGACCCTTTCAAGTGTTCCTGATGTCCCTCTGGAAGCAGTCAGTTCATTTTGTTTACCATCAGATTCCCATCAGAGAAAACTTGATCCCTCATTTAGACTTTTGGAAGGATGTTCTCTGCCTCCGATAGGTGTTCCATTAGTCAAGACCTCTCCTCAGGTGATTATTTTCCGCTCCCCAGGAGGGGTGGGGAGAAGCCCGGATCTCCCTGTCGATTTCCGGCCTTTGGTCCTTGGAGGAGTCGACAGCTTTCATCAATATCTTGGAGTTGTGGGCTGTCAAGAAGGCTCTCCTCTCGTGGTCAGATCCAGTGAAGGGCCTCAGGATCTCGATTCGATCAGCCAATTCCATGGTAGTTTCCTACATCAACAGACAGGAAGGAATGAGGTCTTCACTTCTTTGTATGCAAATTTGGAATCTGTTGTGGTGCCGCAAGAACCAATTCTTTCTAGTTTCCAGTCATGTTCCAGACAGACTGGACAGTCAGGCTCTAGTGGTGATGCTCTGTCTCAGTCCTGGACAGGAATGTTTGCCTATGCAATCCCACTAACTTTTTTGATTCTGTTGGTTCTGAAGAAGGTCAGGGACCAGATCTGCGAAATTCTTATGGTAGCCCCTTTTTGGCCGAAGAGAATCTGGTTTGTAGACCTTCTCGATCTTCTGGCAGACTTTCCTCGTCTTCTTCCAGTGTCCCCAGATCTTCTCTCTCAAGTAAGGGGCACGTGTCTTCATCCAAATCCAGAAATCTTCAGTCTGTGCGTTTGGAGAATATCGAGTGCCCGGTCTCTGAGATCAAGTTTTCTTCTAGATCTCAGGAAATCCTTGGCTCTTCTATGAGAGAGTCGACACGTCGAGTTTACAAGGGTCGACTTAAAATCTTTGGCGAATGGTGTTCAAAACATGGTTTCTTGCCCGATTCTTTTTCTATTTCCCAGGTGTTAGATTTCTTATCATATCTTTTTGATTCTTTACAACTATCAGTTAACACCGTTAGGGGTTATAGATTTTCCTTGGCTTCTCTTCCTTGTCTCTTGAATGCTGATATCAAGGATATGAAGATTCATGATGGTTTTATTAGAGGATTGGGCAACATTCGTCCTCCAGTGGCTAAGACTTTGCCTTCCTGGAATTTGGCCTTGATTCTTCAGGTGTTAGCAGGTCGCCATTTTGAACATCTTGCTTCTATTAGTATTAAACTTTTGACTCTTGAGGCTGTTTTTCCTTGTTTCTTCCGCTTCAGGCAGGAAAGATCAGAATTTCATGCTCTTTCTGCAGAAAAAGACAGATTTATCGAATCTGGGGTTGGCTTAATTTTATATCCCAGAAGGGATTTTTTATCGAAGACCCAGTCTAAACGTTACCAGGCAAGCCGATTATTCTTAAATCTTTATTGTCTTTTTCGCCGTCTGTTAAGTTCTGGTGTCCTGTCAGGGCCTTAAAAGTCTATAAACGTCGAACCGATTTTAAAAGATCTGATCCTTCCCACTTATGGGTTCCGTATGCGGAGGAGGTAGCTAGACCAGTCTCTAAGGCCACTGTTGTCAGATTGATCTTTAAGCCCATCAAATTCTGATTTGAGATTGCCTCCCCTGGCGAGATCAAATTAGCCCATGTCAAGGCTCACGACGTTCGTGGTATGGCTACCTCCTTCACTCTTCGCCAGCTCATCATTGAACGATGTCATGCAAGTCGCAGGTTGGAAATCTTAATCGACTGTACTTTTTTTTATTTAAAGGGTCAGAGCCCAGCAGCCTCCTTTTTTTAGAAATATAACGATTTAAATATAACAAAACAAGCCGATGTCCATTTACCAAGCACATCCCGCCAATTTCGCTGGACTATGTCTGCCAGAAATGGTGAGAATTTTCTCTTGTTTTGTTTATTTCTTTGAGTTGACAATTTTCCTTGTTTGATAATCACTGTGAATGTTATGGATACTCTATTATGTTATTTTATTAACATTTGGATATGATTTGTTTAATTTTTATCCTTGTTTTATGATTCTCAAATCTCCACCCACCAAGGGTTATTAAGTGGGGAACTGACCAATTCTATGGGTTTAGCAAATAGTGATTGAACAGTATAGATGGTTTTGTGGTGTAATAACACACTCCCCTCCCCCCCCCCCCCCCCTGTTTGTGGGTTGGTCTGTAGTGTTATTAACCACTATAAAACATACTTACCATTCAATCACTACGACCCGGTCTCAACCACCCCGCGTGGGAATGATTTGAGAATCAGGTTATCGTAGGCTTGCACGATTTTTCGATTTAATCGTGAAGTTCGATTTCTTTTTTAAATCGCAATTATTACGATGTAATTGAGGAAAAATCGGAAAAATCGGAAAATCGTCAAAAATTTTATGTTATTTTAAAATCTGAAGTGTTTACTTTTCCGTCGCATTTTATCAGTACATGAGTACAATTATAATCGATTCATGCCTGTGATCTTTGTGTTTATATCCCGGCGTGCCATGCACGTGTCGAATAATTACTAATCACAACACAAAGCGCTACAATAAACAAGCTAACAATAGCGAGGTCACGCCTTTGTCATTGACAAAACCAGCTAGTTACTCCGTTGAATCGCCATATAATTTTCTTTCTTTCGCTGTAGACCCTGAGTCTGTCGTGAAATGCCAAGTATATACTTAGTTGCAGAGTGTTAGGCAATCAGTGGACATCATTCTTTTTAATTCTAGAGTTAGCAGTTTCAGGCGGTGTAATAATTTTTCCTTTTTGATTCGGTTGTCGTGTCAAATTAAAGAAAATAAAGCAACAGCATTCCAGATTGTTTGATTTTGAACTGTGCATTCTGTTGATTACTCTTAAATGTAAATCATACATTCTGAAAGTAACTATAAACTGCACTATGGGACGAGTTTACGCCGTTACACTCGTACCTACTCAAAGCTAAAGTCCTATGTATGTGGATTGCGCAGTATCTTCCCGGGTACTAATATTAGCGTCTTCCCGTTACGCAGGTAATGACCTAAACTCGTCCTACAAAGGGAGGCTATAAGCGGAAGCTGATACATCATGTAATTTAAATATTTTTTCTCGGCCACATTTTATCTAAAATTTTGATGAAATAAATAATGTTTATTAAACTATACGCAATATTTAAGCGGTCCCAATTAATAATTTCACTCCGGCGATGATGGATATAATGTATACATGAAGCATAGACGTAGGATGGTAAGAATTTGTCGCATGAAAATGTGTTCTAATTTCGTGATATTTTTGTATCATTTATTTCTATGTTTTCTAGAAACAAGTCACGTTACCCCGGTTTATACTTTTGGGAATTTGGACCCACGATTTAATCGAAAATCACGATTTTTAGAATAAAATTGATCGCGATGTTTCAAAGCAAAAAGTGCGCAAGCCTAGGTTATCGTGTATTGCAAATATTTGGAAAAGTGAATCTGTTTCCTAATTGGGCTCCTTTGCGCATGCGCGTACATATGCAGGTTACAGGTGACTATGAAGAGTGTGTATAGACTGGTGCCAGTCTCTGATAGGCCATATGCTGGAAGTGTACTCTACCAGTAGCCTGGTCGCGGGTGTGATGAAGTGGTATAGGCATATGGAGGCATGTGAGCAAGTATAAAAATCTTATTCTGGTGGCTAAATGCAGATTAGTTGATTTAGCAAGTAGTGATTGAACGGTAAATATGTTTTATAGCGGTTAATAAAACTGCAAACCATCCCACAAGGGGGGTCTGTTGGGTTTTTTCGCCAATTGTTGATAGATTAAAATCAAATTTAGCAGATATGTTGCTTCAGTCGATCTGTTTGAACTATGGATATATAAGAGTATGCATTTTTAAACAAGAGCCATAACTGTGATTCATTAAGGCTTAAAGTATTGAATCCATTTGTTTTATCAATTGTTGATGGATTAAAATCAAATTTAGCAGAGATGTTTCTTCACTCAAAATATCTATTTGGACTAGGAATATAAAGAGGTAGCACCTTTAAATAAGGGGCATAACTCTGGTTCATTAAGACTTGAAGCTATTAAACCTTTTCGTTAAAATACTTTTGTTTTGTCAATTGTTCATGGATTAAAAACAAATTTAGCAGATACATGTTTGTTTCTTCAGGCAAAATCTATTCGCCCTATGAATATAATGTAGCCACGACTTGAAATAAGGCACATAACTCTAGTTAAGTTTTGCCGTTTATCGATGGATTAAAACCCAATTCAGCAGATATGTTCCTTTAGACAATATCTATTTAGGCTAGGAATATGAAGTCGGCATGGCCAGCAGAATTATGTCCTTTGCTATATTTTTAAGTATTGAGCACTGTGGGGGGAAAATGCATATTTTCGCTAATTGTTAAAACGAAATTTAGCAGATATTTTCCGTCAGTCAAATAGCTATTTGAGCTATAGATATAAAGAGTCCGCACCTTTAAACAAAGTCCATAACTCTGGTTCATGTTAAGGCATTTTTATACACCATCCAAAAAATTGGCGGGTTATGTGATGACGTTTATGGGCAGGTGGGCGGGCGTCAGAGTGGTTTCCGCATGATAACTCCGCTACCATTTATCGGATCAATTTGAAACTTCATAGGATGATTGGACTACGTCTGAGGAAGAAACCTATCGAAATCGACGATGATCCGAAGTCCAAGATGGGCGGCCACTGGCGGCCATCTTGAAAATTGGTTTCCGCATGATAACTCTAGTACCGTTTATCAGATCATTTTGAATCTTCAGAGGATGATGGGAATACGTCTGAGGAAGAAACCTATGGAAATCGACGATGAACCGAAATCCGAGATGGCCGCCAGCCACCGACGGCCATCTTGAAAATTGTTTTCCATACGATAACTCTGCTTCCGTTTATCGGATCGCTTTGAAACTTCATCTAGGATGATTGGACTAGGTCTGCGGAAGAAACATCGAAATTGGCGATGATCCAAAATCCAAGATGGCCGTCAGCTACCAGCGGACATCTTGAAAATTGGTTTCCGGATGATAACTGTTGCCATTTATTGGATCACTGAAACTTCATAGGATGATTGGAATAGGTCTGAGGAAGAAACCTATGGAAATTGAGGATGAACCGAAATCCGAGAAAGCAGCCAGTCACCAACGGCCATCTTGAAAATTGGTTTCCATGCGATAACGCCGCTTCTGTTTATCGGATCACTTTGAAACGTCATAGGACGATTGGATTAGGTCTGTGGAAGAAACGTATCGAAATTGGCAATGATCCAAAATCCAAGATGGGCGCCAGCCACCAGCGGCCATCTTGAAAATTGGTGTCTGGATGATAACTCTGTTACCATTTATCGGATCGCTTTAAAACTTCATGGGGTGATTGGAATAGGTCTGAGGAAGAAACCTATGGAAATCGACGATATACCAAAATCCGAGAAGGCAGCCAGTCACCGACCGCCATCTTGAAAATTGGTTTCCGTTCCGCACTGTGGGGGGAAAATGCATATTTTCGCTAATTGTTAAAACGAAATTTAGCAGATATTTCCTTCAGTCAAGGATCCATTTGAACTATGGATATAAAGATTCCGCACCTTTAAACAAGGTCCATAACTCTGGTTCATTTTAAGGCATTTTTATACCCCGTCCAAAAAATTGCCGGGTTATTATGTGATGACATTTATGGGCAGGCGGGCAGGCATCAGAGTGGTTTCCGCATAACTCCGCTACCATTTATCGGATCAATCTGAAACATCTTAGGATGATTGGACTACGTCTGAGGAAGAAACCTATCGAAATCGGCAATGATCCGAAATCCAAGATGGGCGCCAGCCACCAGCAGCTATCTTGAAAATTGGTTTCTGTATGATAACTGTTACCATTTATCGGATCGCTTTGAAACTGCATAGGATGATTGGACTAGGTCTGAGGAGGAACCCTATCAAAATCGGCAATGATCCAAAATCCAAGATGGTCGCCAGCCACCGGCGGCTGGCTCTTTAAGGCGTTTTTAAATATTGAACACTGTGTGGAAAATGTATAGTTTCGCTAATTGTTAAAGCGAAATTTAGCAGATATGTTCCGTCAAATATCTATTTTAACTATGGATATAAAGAGTCTGCACCTTTAAACAAGGGCCATAACTCTTGTTCAATAAGTCTTAAACTCACCCTATGCCCTATGGTAAAAATTAATTTGTCAATTGTTGATGGATTAAAACCAAATTTAGCAGATATGTTTCTTCAGTTAAATATCTATTTGCCCTATGAATACGCAGAAGCCACAACTTCAAATAAGGGCGATAACTCTGGTTTTTAAGTATTGAACACTGGGGAAAGGTATCTGTGTCAAGTTTCGTAAATTGTTAATGAATTAAAGAAATATTCCTTTCGTACACTTGAATCATGTGACAATAATGTCAGGGACGGCTTCCCCATTGATTAATGCTACTCTTCCTGTTGCTCAATTATGTCAATAGCCTTGCATTTCCCCATTCCAAATTTTTATGACCTCACCATTGCCCCTTAGCTAAATGTTAGTGTTGTGACACTTGAGTTATTTATCAATAGTGTCAGTGATGGCTGACCCGTTGATAAATGGTACTTTTCCCGTTGATGAATAGGGTCAATGACCTGACCGCAATATTCTTGCATTTGTTCATCCAAATTTTTTTACTGGACCACTGTCCCATTGGTAAATGTCATCTGCTGTATCAATAATATCAAGGATGGCTGGCCCATTGGTTAATAGTGCTTTTCCCATTAGTCAATAGGGTCAAGGACACCAATATTTTTGTATTACCAACTTCTACTTGTTTGTGACCATTGCACCATTTGTAAATAGCATCTGTTTGTACACTGTAACTATTTGATAATAGTGTCAGGGCTGGCTGGCCCATTGATCAGTGGTACTTTTCCTGTTGTCAAGGATGCCAATATTCTTGCATTTCCATATGCAGATTCTTTACTTTGACCATTGACCCATTAGTAAATGGCATCTGTTAAGACTTGAACAATTTGACAGTAGTGTCAGAGATGGCTGGCCCATTTATCAGTTGTACTTTTCCATTGGTCAATAATGTCAAGAACGCCAATATTCTTGCATTTCCTTTTTTTTTGCTCGTGACCATTGCCCCATTTGTAAATGGCATTTGTTATGTGTGCCGCATGAGCCAATGGAGCTTTCTCTGGTGGGCAGTAGTGGCAGGCATTAATTAATGTATGTTTACAGTTCTTTACCAGCTAGGTGAGCACTATGGCCCTTGGGCCATTTATTTAACTTTACCACTGGAAGTGACTGGCTTGGTTCTCAAGTCAGGCATTCTAGTAATACATTTTTTCAAATTCTCTTCTCGGGCTACAAATGGCCTTGTTAGCTCGCTTTTACAAAGTTAAACAACCTGTTGAGATATCCTACAAGTCGTTCGGCGGTGGCGTCATCGTCCAGTTTGTGTTTAGCTCAACATTTCTGTTTATATCTCATGTTTTGTTAATCACACTGGATTCATTGCCCTGTAGGTGGGGCTTAGAATACACCTTCCGTATCCTCTGCATGTCGTAAGAGGCGACTAAAGGAGGTAAGGGTGAGGTAACCCTGACAGAAACCTCGAGTGCTGAAGACGGAGATTCCAGGCCGCACAGCGCACTCTAATAAACCATAGATCCACGCACTTAACGCTTATGATCATGTCGATAGTCACTTACAGGACTGGCGGTATGATCAGCGAACGACAAGAAGAAGAAGAAGAACACTGGATTCAAAGTTGGACACCTGCTTCCTTATAATGACACAGCATCACACAATGACCTTGGGGTCAAAAGTTGAGAGGTCAAGGTTACTCTGACCGTGGTAAAAACTTCAGGTTTTTTCAACAGTAACATCCATGAGATAGGCTTGCGCGATTTCGATTAAAAAAAATCGAAAAATCATGAAAAAATTGAGCGGACTCCAAGACTTTAAAACTCATCATTCAGCAGTAAAAGAATACAGTTATAATCCATTCGCGCATGTATCCATTGAGTTTTTTTCTTGATTGCTTCACTTGTGTGTTCACTAAGTCCTAATCAAAACACAAAGCTCTATGGTAAACCAGCTAACAATAGCGAGGTAACACCTTTGTCATTGAGAAAACCAGCTAGTTACTCCGTCGAATCACCATATAATTTTCTTTCTTTCGCTGCAGGCCCGGAGTCTGTCATGAAATACCAAATATATACTTAGTTGCAGAGTATTAGGCAATAATCACTGAACATAATTCTTTTAAATTCTTTTAGGAATTTCAGGCGGTGTACTAATTTTTCCTTTTTTATTCGGTTGTCATGCCTAATTAAAGAAAATAAGCAGCATTCCAGATTGTTGTATTTTGAACTGTGTGTTCTGTTGATTATTCGTAAATGTAAATCGTACATTCTAAAAGCAACTATAAACTGCACTATAGAATGAGTTTACACCGTTACTATCGTAGCTACTCGGAGCTACCGTCCTATGTATATGGATTGCGCAGTATCTCCCCGGGTACTAATATTAGTGTCTTCGCGCTACTCGAGTAATGACCTAATCACGTCCTACAAAGGGAAGCAGGATTTATATTTTTACTCGACGACATTTTATGTCAAATTTTGATGAAATAAACGATGTTAATTAAACTATGCGCAATGTTTAGGCGGTCCCAATTAATAATTTCACTCCCGCGATGATGGATATAACGTATGCATTAAGCATAGACGTAGGATGGTAAGAATTTGTCGCATGAAATTGTGTTCTAATTTCGTGCTATTTTTGTGTCATTTATTTCAACTTTTCTAGAAATTCCAAGTCCCAGTTTTGTTGACTTGTCACGTTACCCCAGTTTGGGAATTTGGACCTACGATTTAATCGAAAATCACAATTTTTTTTTTATAATCGATCGCGATGTTTCAAAGCAAAAATCGTGTAACTCTACCATGAGATGGCATCATATAAAGTTGAAAGGTCAAGGTTACTGTGACCTTGGTAAAGACCTTGCTTTCTAAGTATTATCATTTTACATTTAGCTCAACTTAGCAGTTCATATCTCATTTTTAGTTTAAGTATACTGGTCCTAACCTTGGACACATGTATGCTTCCCTATAATAGGAGGGCATCATACAAGGATGTTGGGGTCAAAAGGGAAAAGAAACTGGGTTTTTTCAGCATTAACATTGTGATTGGTTCAACTTAGCAGTTCATATCTCATGTTTGCTTAGTCTTCCTCACCCCAAGCCTGTACACATACTTCCTTATAAGGAGAGGGCCCGAGGCAATAACCCTTAGGTCAAAGGTCAATATTATTTTAATATTTGTAAATGACAGATTTTTTCAGCATTAACGTTTTACGTTTAGCTCAACTTGGTACCATTAGTTCATATCTCATGTTTTGTTAATCATACTGGACCCAAGCCTAAACACATGCTTCTTTGTAATGAGAGAGCATGAAACAATGGCCTTCTAAGTCAAAAAGCCAAAGCTCATTCTGGTCTTGGGGAAAAAACATTTTTTTCAACACTAACGTTTTGCTTTTACCTCAACTTAGCAGTTCATATGTCATGCTATGTTAATCAACTGAACCCAAACTTGGATACTTGCTAATGAGAGAGGATGAGACAATTACTTTGTGGTCAAAAGGTCAGAAGTTGTTTTCATTGATAAATGTATTGATAAGCCTTCTATATTTGTTTTATGTTTGAAATCAAGCTTCATAGTTCATTGCAAAATCATAAAGTAGAGCTTCATGGTTGCTATGCAACCACATTTCTGGTTTATATATTACTTCAGAGGCTGTTTTTTTGGTCACTTGAGCATTAACTGTCGCTTCTGCAAGCCACCGGATGGACAATAATTTCAGTGAGCAGAAATGCTCGACTTGGTAAGCATGTTGAAAACAATTTGACTGAAAGTTGTTGGTGGCTTAGCCACCAACAACTTTCAGTCAAATTGTTTTCAAAATATTTAGCAGGTCCAGAGATATAATCCATTGAAGATGTTGTCTGCAAAAACTCAGGAGTCAGATGATTAAGTCGGTAAAGTGCATGGTGGCTTTCTTTTTCTTCAGATAACAGTACACAACATCACAGAAGAGGTGCATCGAAAAGGGGCCGTGGCATTACCCACGTTACTAAGGCGAATATTGACCCCATTCCCGTTACTGTAGCTGACAGTTGTGGAAGCATCACCGGCGTCAGATCTGCTGTGTCTGATTGTGAAGTAACCCTTCATGCTAATGTCTCTGACATCATTCAGGTAAAGGTTCATGCAGGCTTTCTCATAAGGCTCCTTTTGTGTATAATTACACCCAAAATTTAACTTGAGATCCTCAAAAGTAGTGGCAGTGGGTCCCATGGTACCCCTGAAAATCTTGTATGATTTTTAAATACTAATTAGAATGTAGTTTTCTAGTTTTTGCACAAAAATTCCTACAAAATCTAGAATGGGGACCCATAATTCATAGTTGTAAGCCCATGGTACTCTCTCATTTTAGAATGGATGAGAAAAACTTCATGGGAAATACCAGATTTCTGGTTGCGACCTGCAGATTTCAGATTGGGACACCCAGATTTCTAGAGGTGGGGGTCCCTAGGCCCTTCAAAATTTAGAAATACTGGATTCATGTTCACCTCTCATGCCAATATCTGTGATATCATTCATGTTCATGTTCACCCTCTGATGCTAATATCTGTGATGTCATTCAGGTTCATGTTCACCCTCTGATGCTAATATCTGTGATGTCATTCAGGTTCATGTTAACCCCCTCATGCTAATATCTGTGATCTCCTTCAGATTCATGTTCACCCTCTGATGCTAATATCTGTGATGTCATTCAGGTTCATATTCACCCTCTGATCCTAATATCTGTGATGTCATTCAGGTTCAGGTTCACCCTCTGATGCTAATATCTGTGATGTCATTCAGGTTCATGTTCACCCTCTGATGCTAATATCTGTGATGTCATTCAGGTTCAGGTTCACCCTCTGATGCTAATATCTGTGATGTCATTCAGGTTCATGTTCACCCTCTGATGCTAATATCTGTGATATCATTCAGGTTCAGGTTCACCCTCTGATGCTAATATCTGTGATGTCATTCGGGTTCATGTTATCCCTCTGATCCTAATATCTGTGATGTCATTCAGGTTCATGTTCACCCTCTGATCCTAATATCTGTGATGTCATTCAGGTTCATGTTATCCCTCTGATCCTAATATCTGTGATGTCATTCAGGTTCATGTTATCCCTCTGATCCTAATATCTGTGATGTCATTCAGGTTCATGTTATCCCTCTGATCCTAATATCTGTGATGTCATTCAGGTTCATGTTATCCCTCTGATCCTAATATCTGTGATGTCATTCAGGTTCATGTTCACCCTCTGATGCTAATATCTGTGATGTCATTCAGGTTCATGTTAACCCTCTCATGCTAATATATGTGATGTCCTTCAGGTTCATGTTCACCCTCTGATGCTAATATCTGTGATGTCATTCAGGTTCAGGTTCTGTACAGTACTTCATGTTAACCCTTTAGTGGTCAAGAAAGCGGCTAGCCAAAATGCCTTCTGATATGATTTTAAGAAATGTTCATTTGCAGGCCAAGAACACAGTTTTTAAAATTTTACAACTGGAATCACTGTCTTGATAATCAAGCCAGTCATTCCAGTGGGAAATTTTCTAAAATAGCCCTCTTTTCGCTTATAAATGGACATTCACTAAGTAACAAGGTCGATAGAATCTGGGTAGCTATGGGTGAAGCATGAAAAGTAGGTCACTGAGGTCACACTGACCTACTTTTCTTACACTCTTCGCGAACCCAAAGATTATTATAATACAATCATAGACCATCAACTACATTCGTAGTAAAATTTTTATATAGTCTAATGCGTGGGAAAGAACAAGATGGACATTGTCAAATTACGTCGTAAATATCAATCCTCTGTCATTCAACAAAAATCTTGGCAAATTAGGTCAACTGTCTGTTGGCGCTTAACCCTTGAAGTTCCAGTGTCTCGATTATAAGAAAACTAAACAAGAAAGCTCTTGAATATTTTTAAACCAATTTGACCGGATTATTTTGCTGTTGTCTACAGCAACAACTTCTGGTCAAACTAATTCCAAAAATATTCAACAGCAGGGAATGTGTACAGGTGTGGGTGGGTGGGTTGGTAGGGGTGGCATGGAGGTGTGTGTGTGTGAATTAATTGAATACAATCACTGCCTACACAATTTCCTGGGGGCAGCGGTAGTAGTAGTAGTAGTAGTAGTAGTAGTAGTAGTAGTAGTAGTAGTAGTAGTAGTAGTAGTGGTAAGTAGTAGTAGTAGTAGTCATAAAAATGGCATGCGTATATGTGGTTTGTGGTATATGTGTTAACTTTCCGCTGAGGGCTGTTTGCTGCCGGCGTGCCGCTTGCCGCCTGCGTGACGTGCGTGTAATGCCCGCACTCTGTCTGTTCTGCCCTTTAAAGGGTACTTACTGCAGTGGATCAAATAGCTCGGATAGGATGAGTTGTAATGTGAACTAGATTGATCAGTCGGACGCGTCATTGCAAATCCCCCACGTTTGACACACCCAACAACCCACCCCCGATTTTTAGCCAAATCTAAACGTCCTTTTGCACTCCACAATCACCCATTTCCCATATATATATCAATGTGGAGTACATGAGCACATGTAGATCTGGCCCCACCCCCACGGTTGTGTGAGGGGTGGAGGTCAAGAGGTAAAAAAATTGCTTGTAATACAACTCCTCTGACACTGTTGGATGGATTTCAACCATATTTAGTATGTCAGTTACCTATATCAATGTGGAGTGGATGAGCACATTTACATTTGGCGGGGAGGGGGGGATGTTGTCAAAAGGTCATTTGATTGTAATGCAACTCCTCTGAAATCGTTAGACTGAACACAACCATATTTGATATTTGAGTTACTCCTATGATTGTGGAGTGCAAGAGTCCATTTAGATTTGGCTCCGCCCCCAGGGGATGGTAGAGGGGTTAAAAGGTTAAATTTTAACCTGCAGAAATTGATTGTAACACATCTCATCCGAAACCATTGGACGGAATTCAACCAAATTTGGTATGTGAGTTGCCCATATCAATGTGCAGTGGATGAGCACCTTTACATTTGGCGGGGGTGGCGATGGGGGTCAAAAGGTCATGAAATTGATTGTAATGCAACTCCTCTGATATTGTTGGACAGAATCCAACCAAATTAAGTATGCCAGTTACCCATATCAATGTGGAGTGGGTGAGCACATTTACATGTATCGGTGCATAGGAAGAGCGAAAACTTGTTTTATAGCCATTACAACTAGCTTTGCTTTTGACGTCCATGAAATAGACGTGCAACAGCTATCAGAATCACGGAAATACATTTCAATTCTATTGAAACTGATTTGCTGTATTAATACGCTAAGCCACACAACATGAGGTATTTGTATTTAAAAGGTAATATAATAATGTATATGCTGGCTTCTCACCAAGTTGAGCCGTAATATCCAAAATCTCGGCGCATCAAATGATCACCAACACGCAAGCGAGCTGTCAGAATGTTAGCGAGTCAATTTTCTGTCGTACGCAGATCCCCTGATATAACGTCATACGCCTTGTCTTTGCGTGTTCGAGTTTCGTTTTCGGAAGGTACGAAAATTATCACTTGATATGAAATTTTACATAAATAGTAATAGTCTAATAGTAAAATATTATATAACCATATCTTTATGTTGACATATACCGCATTATTTCTATACACTAACGCAGTAAGTTGGCGTAGCATTTTACTTACATTTTAAGCCTACAATGCATACATACACCGCGTTTGATTGTTGTGTACGAAGAACTTTTGAAATGACCATCAGAAATACGCGTTTTCGACTGACTAATGAACGAACAAACTAACTAACAAAGGAACTCTTCGTAAATGTATATACGCATGTCATTCATAATTGTCACTGTGACCATGACCATTTGACCCCAAATTTATTATTGCTGTTTATACTTCAAGAGATGGTTATCAAATGACCAGTTCCACATACAGATAGTAAGTTTTTAGTTAAATAATCCACGTCTGTAAGACGATGCTCAAATAGTATGGTGTCCAGTATTTATAACAAATATATAGTCAGGACATTGCATGCTGGGTAAAGGACTTGTCTTACGAGTATTACAGAGTGGTTACAGTACAATTCAGTGACCAACTTAAAGCTCATATCCTGTTAACTATAGTGAAATTTACCCAGCATGCAGTGCTCAGACATCATTCCAGTAGTTAAATATGAGTAATCTTATAAAAAGCAAGGTTGATAGAATGTCAGTAGCTGCGGGTGAAGAGTGAAAAGTAGATCACTGTGAGGTGACACTGGCCTACTTTTCTTACACTCCTTACCTTAAGCCTACAATGCATATATACACCAAGTTTGGTTGCTGTGTGCCAAAACTGTTGAAATGACAGCCCGGAGTAACCTTTTGTGACTGACTGTCGAATGAACCTAAAGATGTGTCATTCCTGACTAACTTGAATTCTGGTGTTGGAGATCTACTCATGTTTGTGTGTGGGCTGGTGCTACAGTACATTGCAAAAATAACATACGAAAAACACATTTTTTAATGTGCCAAAAGGAAAACAAAAATGGGCCCATTTTTCAACGCGTAAAATAAAATGCTATATAGAACGCGTTGTGTAGACAATTTTTGATGTGCCTAAACTCCTGTTTTGATGTGTTTAATTTTTTTGGACCCATTTATTTTTTTCTGACGAACCTAGTGAAATCTTTAAACGCGTTAATAATTTTAAATTTAGTTGTTGATATATATTTGACTCATGTTTTAAAATGTTACGCGTTGGAAATACGACAATACGAACTATTTATCTTACGTGTGCTCATCCTGGCATTTACTACTAGTGAAGAGATCTCTGCACACGTGTAATTCCTTCTTTTTAAAACCCAAACATAATGCATATGCGATATCGTGGTGAGCACAGTTAGGCTAGTACGAAAATACGGTTTAAAACGTTAATACCCTATATCGGGGACATTTGAGAATTCCCCGATGAAGTGTGATCTTACATATATGGTTGCTTTCGCAGTTTATTTTTTATAAACAACCAAAGCACTGGGATGTGCCAAATAGCGAGATCGCTAAAGTAAATTAAAATGTTAATACCATATATTCAGACAAAGGAAATTCCTGGAAAATCTGTAAATAACAAATAAATATGTAAGTTAATAGCGCACTCATAAGCCTCACATGCCGTTTTATTCCGGGAAAGGTGCTACACGTATTTGAAGTGAATGTATGGAATTGTATATGACTGGAATTTAGTGATAATTTAATATTTAGTAATAGGTTTTGGATTATTTCTTATATGCGGAGTAAACATAAATAGGCCATGTCATGTTAACATAATTAATACGCGAATGTGATGACAGTAACAGCCCGAATTATAAACTCGTCAAGAAAACTTATGCTAGCCACCGAACAGTTAAACACGCCTAAATAGTTTGAACATGTTTAAATCATCTTGAAATGGGTCTCAATGTCTTTTTTCGACGCATCCACACACTAAATGAAATTCTTGGTGCGCTAAATCTTCTTTTCCTAGCGCATCAAAATCTTATAACCTACGCAGCGCAGAAACTGTCCCATTTCTTTAGCATCTTTTTGGCGCTATGGTCCCATTTTTTCCGCGTTTTCTAGTTAAATTATTTTTGCGACATCCTGTATGTTGAGGATTGTATTCCTGTTTGAATGTGGGCGGATGCTAGGGTGTTTGGGGATGTACTCATGTTTGGGTGCCGGTGTGTTCTATGTTGAGGATGTATTCATGTTTGGCTGCGTGTGTGTTTGGCTGCAGGTGGGTGCTATGTTGAGGATGTACTCATGTTTGGCTGCAGGGGTGGGCTATGTTGAGGATGTACTCATGTTTGGCTGCGGGTATGTACTATGTTGAGGATGTACTCATGTTTGGGTGTGCGCGGGTACTATGTTGAGGATGTACTCATGTTTGGGTGTGGGCAGGTGCTATGTTGAGGATGTACTCGTGTTTGGATGTGTTGTGGTGGGGTTGGGGTTGCTATGTTGAGGATGTACTCATGTTTTGGTGCCGACGGGTGCTATGTTGAGTTATTTTTGCGCCATACTGTATGTTGAGGATTGTACTCATGTTTGGATGTGGGTGGGTGCTATGGTGTTAGGGATGTACTCATGTTTGCGTGCCGGTGTGTGCTATGTTGAGGATGTACTCATGTTTGGCTGCGTGTGTGTTTGGCTGCGGGTGGGTGCTATGTTGAGGATGTACTCATGTTTGGCTGCAGGTGTGTGCTATGTTGAGGATGTACCCATGTTTGGCTGCATGTGTGTTTGGCTGCAGGTGGGTGCTATGTTGAGGATGTACTCATGTTTTGCTGCTGGTGAAAAGTAGGTCAAAAGTAGGTCATGCTGACCTACTTTTCATGGTCGACTGAATGTCACACAAAATGTTTGTCCGAGGCATAGTTTCAAGACTTTTTCACATATGGTCACCAAACTTGGTATGTGGATGCATCTTAGGGAGAAGGTGTGCGGAGTATCAAAAGTAGGTCATGCTGACCTACTTTTCATGGTCGACTGAATATCACACAAAATGTTTGTCCGGGGCATAGTTTCAAGGCTTTTTCACATATGGTCACCAAACTTGGTATGTGGATGCATCTTAGGGAGAAGGTGTGCGAAGTATGCTGACCAACTTTTCATGGTCGACTGAATATCACAGAAAATGTTTGTCCGGGCCATAGTTTCAAGACTTTTTCACATATGGTCACCAAACTTGGTATGTGGATGCATCATAGGGAGAAGGTGTGCGGAGTATCAAAAGTAGGTCATGCTGACCTACTTTTCATGGTCGACTGAATATCACAGAAAATGTTTGTCCGGGGCATAGTTTCAAGGCTTTTTCACATATGGTCACCAAACTTAGTATGTGGATGCATCTTAGGGAGAAGGTGTGCAGAGTATGAAAAGTAGGTCAAAAGTATGTCATGCTGACCTACTTTTCATGGTCGACTGAATATCACAAAATGTTTGTCCTGGGCATAGTTTCAAGCCTTTTGCACATGTGCTCACTAAACTTGGTATGTGGATGCATCTTAGGGAGGTGTGCACAGTATGAAAAGTAGGTCATGCTGATCTACTTTTCATGGTCGACTGAATATCACAGAAAATGTTTCTCCGGGCCATAGTTTCAAGACTTTTTCACATATGGTCACCAAACTTGGTATTGATTATTACAGAAAATATCTGTTCATTTTGAAGTTTTTATATGTATTTTTCATATGGTGCCAAGCAAAGTCTAAGTGTGTTTATTTAGAGAAACTTAGATTTTGCTTTTATTGAGCTATCCTTAACAAATTGTTCGTTAGGGCAAATCCCGCCAGACCAAAAGAATGATGGCCCACCGAATCATTCCTACTCCCCAAATCGTGGATTTAACATCATTACCCCAAACCAACAATATTTTAAGTATAGCCTAATATGGTGATATCTCATTGACAATTTCAAGTTCGTTTCTTCATGTCTGAGCCACAGTTGCAAACGCCTTTGGGATTACCCATTCAGTTTCTCTGCATACATCAATTTATTGATTTGCCTTGTTTTAAAATCTGAAGTGTGTACTTTTCCGTCGCATTTTATCAGTACATGAGTATAATAATCTCATGCCTGTGTTCATTGTGTTTATATCCCGCCGTGCCATGCACGTGTCGAATAATTACTCATCACAACACAAAGCACTACAATAAACAAGCTAACAATAGCGATGTAACACCTTTGTCATGGAGAAAACCAGCTAGTTAGTCCGTCGAATCGCCATATAATTTTCTTTCTTTCGCTGCAGACATTTCTGTCGTGAAATGCCAAGTATATACTTAGTTGCAAAATGTTAGGCAATCAGTGAACAAAATTCCTTTTAATTCTAGAGTTAGCAATTTCAGGCGGTGTAATAATTTTTCCTTTTTGATTCGGTTGTCATGTCAAATTAAAGAAAATAAAGCAACAGCATTCCAGATTGTGTGATTTTGAACTGTGCGTTCTGTTGATTACTCTTAAATGTAAATCGTACATTCTGAAAGCAACTATAAACTGCACTATAGGACGAGTTTACGGCGTTACACTCATACCTACTCAAAGCTACTGTCCTATGTATGTGAATTGCGCAGTATCTCCCCGGGTACTAATATTAGCGTCTTCGCGTTACTCCGGTAATGACCTAAACTTGTCCTACAAAGGGAGGCTATAAGCGGAAGCTGATGCATCATGTAATTTGTATTTTTTTCTCAGCAACATTTTATCTCAAATTTTGATGAAATAAATAATGTTTATTAAACTATACGCAATATTTAGGCGGTCCCAATTAATAATTTCACTCCCGCGATGCATTAAGCATAGACGTAGGATGGTAAGAATTCGTCGCATGAAAATGTGCTCTAATTTTGTGCTATTTTTGTATCATTTATTTCAACTTTTTTCTAGAAACAAGTGACGTTATCCCGGTTTATACTTTTGGGAATTTGGACCTACGATTTAATCGAAAATCGCAATTTTTTTTATAAAATCAATCGTGATGTTTCAAAGCAAAAATTGTGCAGGCCTATGTTGAGGATGTACTTTCTGTCCCATATGCATTTGTCTTGGTAGATGTGAACAAGCAGTTTCAATGGACCATTCCAGTTTTAGCTATTCTCCGCCCATCTCTAGCTAAGCTCCACCTACACCTCACTTGTGTTGGGATCGATCGATCCTTGAACTTGCTGACTAGCAATTTCCCGAAAACTACAGGTTAGCTATTAAATATTTTGAAATTAATTTAGTATATATATATAAATATATATATATATATATATATATGATGGATAAACTGAAATGGTCAATTCTAATTTTGTTCACAGATATCAGCAAACGCTAAATTATTAAAGTCATTATCTCATCATCAGCGAGCAAACAGGATGTCGAGCAGTACAGGGGAGATAACGAGGAGATCAGGAAAAGCTCACGACATGAGTGGAGCGGAGGGTGATGTAACGCCGCGTGACGGATCCCCATCATCATTTGAAACAGTGGCAGAGGCATTACATCTACAGTGGTCTGTTATAGGTGTGTGGTAATATACAGTGAACAAGTTATCCATTAGTTGAGGGATCATTCTGGGATCTAGCAAAGTGCGACCGTATCTGTCCAAAATGTGGGCATAATATAAAAACATGAGCAATACAGTAGCTAAAAATTAACTCCCTAATGGAGGGGATCCATTTCCTGCTATGCCCCTCCCATTTCTAGCTAAACTCCTCCCACTTTGTATGCATGCTGAAATCAATTTATGTACTTTGAACCTTTGAATTCACAGAATCGCAATTTCAAGGTAATTATACAAGTGTGCTGTTGAATCATTTGACACTAATTTGACTGGATACAGCAGTAACAACTTGCAGTCAAACTATTTTCAAAATATTCAACAGAATGGTTATTAAATTGTACACTCACAAAAGACATAAAAATTTTATATTTTCGAGAGATTTCAATAGACATGCCATTTTTATTGTGATATCAGATAACAACGGACACATTTGTTCATGATATGAGTTGCTTGAGTGACAGATCAGATCCATTATGCTAAATATCAGACGGTTTGAAAAATATAGCACCTATGTACTTGTATAAGACTAATCAGAGTAAAGCCTCGAGATTCAGAGATATGTTAAACCATTTCATCACTAATTAATCTTACTTTTAAAAGATTACACACTACCAAGCTGGTGAACATTTTTAATGTAATATAACAGTCAAATTGGTTTCAAAATGTTCAACGAAATGTCTTCCAAAACATATAAAGAATTTGTCTTATATGGTAAGATGCATGGTTGAAAGACTTACGGTACCTTAACTGGTAGTTTAACAAATATTGGGACATAGTACCTCATCATGTGGGGTCATTACAGGGGAACGATAGCCTTCCTTGAATGAACATTGTTAGGTTATTAGCCAAATGTTTGTAATAAAATGTAAGCTTGTTTAAAATGTTTGGCTAATCATTACATGTGTATGGTTTTAATTTCCATATAAATAATATCTTAATGTGTCATTTGTATATTTAACCTAAAACATGAAAAGATTTCAAGCAAATAATCGAGGAATCTGGTCTCTCATTCAATCATATGATGTCATAATCAACTACGTCATATGTAGGTTGATGTCATAATCATTTACATCATGAATGACATGATTTAGTCAGGCATGGTCCGCATGGATGCTTAGTAGTCCATCAATTTGTACTAATTATGTCTACTATTTATTAAAAATAGGCAACGGCATCCAATCAAATTAGTTCAAAATATTCAACAGCTTACCTGTATAGTTTACTGGAAATTGAGATCCAGCTAGTGTGGGGATTGATTGGTCCCAACATGTGCAAAGCGTAAAACGGGCAACGAGTGTGTGGTGCTTAGCTTGAGATGGGTGGGGATTGGCTAGAGATGGGCGTAGCTTAGCTAGAGATGGGCGTAGCTTAGCTGGAGATGGGCAGTGCTTAGCTAGAGATGGGCATAGCTTAGCTAGAGATGGGCGGCGCTTAGCTAGAGATTGGCGTAGCTTAGCTAGAGATGGGCAGAGCTTAGCTAGAGATGGGCGTAGCTTAGCTAGAGATGGGCGGAGCTTAGCTAGAGATGGGCGTAGCTTAGCTAGAGATGGGCAGAGCTTGGCTAAAATTGTATTCATTCATTGTGACAGGTAAAGAAAGCGAATATCAATTTAACCATTGGACTGTGACTTGATTTCAAGAGACAACTAGGCCGGAACACTTAAATATTCTGAACCTAATATTTGACGGCTCCAAGTCAAATTAATGTTAAAATATTCAACATAATCTTCCATAGCCTTTTAACCCTCTCGCTGATGAATTCTCCGTATCACATTTTCATGGCAACCATATGTAGGAAAACTGTTGAATTTTTTTAAATAGGCAGCAATGATTTCCAGTCAAATTACTTTCAAAATATTCGACAGTATAAGTTTTATGTCATAAAGAACTTACTTTTTCAGGGATTAGTCAGTGAAAGGTGTAAATAGTTAATCATTTCTGGTTTGTAATGTTTAAAGTAAGTAAGGGAGTCTTTTTGTTATACTCTAATGAAAGCTGATGAAAAAAATGCACATAGCTGTGTTTCAAACACCAAATTTATAAAAATTCTAAATTCGTGGAAAATATCAAATTTATGAAAATTCTAAATTTGTGGAAAATCAAAAATTACAAAAGATTTAAAATTCTTTGTATTTTTTAAAATGCAGAAACTCCCAATAACATGTTAATCTAAAGAAATAGTAGAAACCCAAGTTTATGTGACACACAATTTTTCCAAGATCGCTGGGAGAGGGTTATCCTGTGTGAGGTGGTTCATCACTATAGCCTCTATTACTGACTGGGAGAGGGTTATCCTGTGTGATGTGGTTCATCACTATAGCCTCTATTACTGAATGGGAGAGGGTTATCCTGTGTGATGTGGTTCATCACTATAGCCTCTAGTACTGACTGGAAGAGGGTTCTGCATGATGTGGTTCATCACTATAGCCTCTAGTACTGACTGGGAGAGGGTTCTGCATGATTTGGTTCATCACTATAGCCTCTAGTACTGACTGGGAGAGGGTTCTGCATGATGTGGTTCATCACTATAGCCTCTATTACTGACTGGGAGAGGGTTCTGCATGATGTGGTTCATCACTATAGCCTTTAGTACTGACTGGGAGAGGGTTCTGCGTGATGTGGTTCATCACTATAGCCTCTAGTACTGACTGGGAGAGGGTTATCCTGTGTGATGTGGTTCATCACTATAGCCTCTATTACTGACTGGGAGAGGGTTCTGCATGATGTGGTTCATCACTATAGCCTCTAGTACTGACTGGGAGAGGGTTCTGTGTGATGTGGTTCATCACTATAGCCTCTAGTACTGACTGGGAGAGGGTTCTGCATGATGTGGTTCATCACTATAGCCTCTATTACTGACTGGGAGAGGGTTCTGTGTGATGTGGTTCATCACTATAGCCTCTAGTACTGACTGGGAGAGGGTTCTGCGTGATGTGGTTCATCACTATAGCCTTTAGTACTGACTGGGAGAGGGTTCTGCGTGATGTGGTTCATCACTATAGCCTCTAGTACTGACTGGGAGAGGGTTATCCTGTGTGATGTGGTTCATCACTATAGCCTCTAGTACTGACTGGGAGAGGGTTCTGCATGATGTGGTTCTTCACTATAGCCTCTATTACTGACTGGGAGAGGGTTCTGTGTGATGTGGTTCATCACTATAGCCTCTAGTACTGACTGGGAGAGGGTTCTGCGTGATGTGGTTCATCACTATAGCCTCTATTACTGACTGGGAGAGGGTTCTGCGTGATGTGGTTCATCACTATAGCCTCTAGTACTGACTGGGAGAGGGTTCTGCGTGATGTGGTTCATCACTATAGCCTCTAGTACTGACTGGGAGAGGGTTCTGCATGATGTGGTTCATCACTATAGCCTCTATTACTGACTGGGAGAGGGTTCTGTGTGATGTGGTTCATCACTATAGCCTCTAGTACTGACTGGGAGAGGGTTCTGCGTGATGTGGTTCATCACTATAGCCTTTAGTACTGACTGGGAGAGGGTTCTGCGTGATGTGGTTCATCACTATAGCCTCTAGTACTGACTGGGAGAGGGTTATCCTGTGTGATGTGGTTCATCACTATAGCCTCTAGTACTGACTGGGAGAGGGTTCTGCATGATGTGGTTCTTCATTATAGCCTCTATTACTGACTGGGAGAGGGTTCTGTGTGATGTGGTTCATTACTATAGCCTCTAGTACTGACTGGGAGAGGGTTTTGCGTGATGTGGTTCATCACTATAGCCTCTATTACTGACTGGGAGAGGGTTCTGCGTGATGTGGTTCATCACTATAGCCTCTAGTACTGACTGGGAGAGGGTTCTGCGTGATGTGGTTCATCACTATAGCCTCTAGTACTGACTGGGAGAGGGTCCTGTGTGATGTGGTTCATCACTATAGCCTCTAGTACTGACTGGGAGAGGGTCCTGTGTGATGTGGTTCATCACTATAGCCTCTAGTACTGACTTGGAGAGGGTCCTGCATGATGTGGTTCATCACTATTGCCTCTATTACTGACTGGGAGAGGGTTCTGCATGATGTGGTTCATCACTATAGCCTCTATTACTGACTGGGAGAGGGTCCTGTGTGATGTGGTTCAGCACTATTGCCTCTAGTACTGACTGGGAGAGGGTTATCCTGTGTGATGTGGTTCATCACTATAGCCTCTCGTACTGACTGGGAGAGGGTTCTGCGTGATGTGGTTCTTCACTATAGCCTCTAGTACTGACTGGGAGAGGGTCCTGCATGATGTGGTTCATCACTTGCCTCTATTACTGACTGGGAGAGGGTTCTGCATGATGTGGTTCATCACTATAGCCTCTATTACTGACTGGGAGAGGGTCCTGTGTGATGTGGTTCAGCACTATTGCCTCTAGTACTGACTGGGAGAGGGTTATCCTGTGTGATGTGGTTCATCACTATAGCCTCTCGTACTGACTGGGAGAGGGTTCTGCGTGATGTGGTTCTTCACTATAGCCTCTAGTACTGACTGGGAGAGGGTTCTGCATGATGCGGTTCATCACTATAGCCTCTAGTACTGACTGGGAGAGGGTTCTGCATGATGTGGTTCATCACTATAGCCTCTATTACTGACTTGGAGAGGGTTCTGTGTGATGTGGTTCTTCACTATAGCCTCTATTACTGACTGGGAGAGGGTTCTGTGTGATGTGGTTCTTCACTATAGCCTCTAGTACTGACTGGGAGAGGGTTCTGTATGATGTGGTTCATTACTATAGCCTCTAGTACTGACTGGGAGAGGGTTATCCTGTGTGATGTGGTTCATCACTATAGCCTCTCGTACTGACTGGGAGAGGGTTCTGCGTGATGTGGTTCTTCACTATAGCCTCTAGTACTGACTGGGAGAGGGTTCTGCATGATGCGGTTCATCACTATAGCCTCTAGTACTGACTGGGAGAGGGTTCTGCATGATGTGGTTCATCACTATAGCCTCTATTACTGACTTGGAGAGGGTTCTGTGTGATGTGGTTCTTCACTATAGCCTCTATTACTGACTGGGAGAGGGTTCTGTGTGATGTGGTTCTTCACTATAGCCTCTAGTACTGACTGGGAGAGGGTTCTGTATGATGTGGTTCATTACTATAGCCTCTAGTACTGACTGGGAGAGGGTTCTGCGCGATGTGGTTCATCACTAGAACCTATTATAGTACTGACTGTTAGAATCAGGCCAGATAACCCGGTATGGTAATTCTAAATCTGCAATATAAGTAAACCATTAAATCTGCTGCTAACCATGCTTTAACCTTTGAACTGTCTGTGCATCAAGTTCTAGACAACTATCCAGCAATCAAGCAATTGGCCACTTTTAATAACAAGACTTTGCTGAAAGAAAGTGTGGTTTCCGATCTTGCTAACATAAAACCTGTAAGGGTGAAGATTTGTCGAGGAAATAAACATTTATGCTTAGTGAATATCCAAGAGGATATTTTTTGAAATTTTAACACTGTAAATGACTGGCTCGATTATCGAGTCAGTCATTTCAGTGGTAAAATTTCAAAAATAGTCTACCTACTAATGGACATTCTTCAAGACCATTGCAGATGTTGGTTGTGACTTGCTTAATCATTAAGTTGAAAAGTTTCTCATGACAGGCGATAAAGGCTTGAAGCCGGCGTCGGCAGATGCTATTGCAGAAGCTATTGCAGAGGCACAAGCTAAGATCCAGACATCAACACGTCACATGGATACAGTGAATCTCACACCACCAATGATGTCTGTCAGATCTGATACTGAGCAGGTGATGAGCCCCAGTTCTCATGCTGATCTGGTAATTAACTCCCACTAACACCTATACACCACAAATAACTAATTATGTGTGAAACTAATTTGACTGGGATCTGTTGCTGCATATGGCGCATCAGGAGCTGTTGCAATTGGTACCTATCAAGTTAATTCGTATCTTGTAATGGAGAAATCCAGTCTTAACTATGCCCCGCCCATCTCTAGCGAGGCCTCACCCATCTCTAGCTAGGCCCCACCCATCTCTAGCTATCCTCCACCCACACCTCGCTCGTGTTGAAATCGATCGACCCATGCACTCCCTGAATCTCAATTTCAAGAAAACTACAGGTTTAGCTGTTGAATGTTTTGAAGGTTATTTGACTGAGTGCTGTTGCAAGTTTTTTGTTGATTACTTAGCGAAACTGGTGCTGGCTCGACTTAGTCATCAGAATGGCAGTTTTAATCCTGGCAATGATTGCATCCACTCTGTGTATAATAATGAAATATTTACATTTTTTTTCCAAACTTTTACGGTGTTTTGAATTAATTTCTTGGTGATTTATAACATGAATCATTTGCTTATCTTTATGACTTGCTCAGACCAGTAGCGCTTACACTACAGATACGGTAACGGGTTAGCCTTTATGGTTCAATCTTGAGGCTATATCCTTCTGATGTGGTGTTGCACTGCAGATGCGGTAATGGGTTAGGCTTTATGGTTCAATCTTGAAGTTATATCCTTCTGATGCACTGCAGATACGGTAATGGGTATTCTTCTGATGTTCTAATGCACTGGAGATATAGTAATGAGTTAGGCTTTATGGTTCAATCTTGAAGTTATATCCTTCTGATGCACTGCAGATACGGTAATGGGTATTCTTCTGATGTTCTAATGCACTGGAGATATAGTAATGAGTTAGGCTTTATGGTTCAATCTTGAAGTTATATCCTTCTGATGTTCTAATGCACTGGAGAGATAGTAACGAGTTAGGCTTTATGGTTCAATCTTGAAGTTATATCCTTCTGATGCACTGCAGATACGGTAATGGGTATTCTTCTGATGTTCTAATGCACTGGAGATATAGTAATGAGTTAGGCTTTATGGTTCAATCTTGAAGTTATATCCTTCTGATGTTCTAATGCACTGGAGATATAGTAATGAGTTAGGCTTTATGGTTCAATCTTGAGGCTATATCCTTCTGATGTGGTGTTGCACTGCAGATACGGTAATGGGTTAGGCTTTATGGTTCAATCTTGAGGCTATATCCTTCTGATATTCTGATGCACTGGAGATATAGTAACGAGTTAGGCTTCATGGTTCAATCTTGAGGCTATATCCTTCTGATGTTCTGATGCACTGCAGATATGGTAATGGGTTAGGCTTTATGGTTTAATCTTGAGGCTATATCCTGATGTTCTAATGCACTGGAGATATAGTAACGAGTTAGGCTTTATGGTTCAATCTTGAGGCTATATCCTTCTGATGTTCTGATACACTGCAGATATGGTAATGGGTTAGGCTTTATGGTTCAATCTTGAGGCTATATCCTTCTGATGTTCTGATGCACTGCAGATATGGTAATGGGTTAGGCTTTATGGTTTAATCTTGAGGCTATATCCTTCTGATGTTCTAATGCACTGGAGAGATAGTAACGAGTTAGGCTTTATGGTTCAATCTTGAGACTATATCCTTCTGATGTTCTCATACACTGCAGATATCGTAATGGGTTAGGCTTTATGGTTTAATCGTGGAGTTATATCCTTCTGATGTTCTAATGCACTGGAGATATAGTCTTCTTCTTCTTCTTTTCATTCGCTGATCATACCGCCAGTCCTGTAAGTGACTATTGACATGATCATAAGCGTTTAGTGCGTGGATCCATGGTTTATTAGAGTGCGCCGTGCGGCCTGGAACCTTCGTCTTCAGCACTCGAGATATAGTAACAAGTTAGGCTTTATGGTTCAATCTTGAGGCTATATCCTTCTGATGTTCTGATACACTGCAGATATGGTAATGGGTTAGGCTTTGTGGTTAAATCTTAAGGCTATATCCTTCTGATGTTCTGATACACTGCAGATATGTTAATGGCTTAGGCTTTATGGTTCAATATTAAGGCTATATCCTTCTGATGTTCTTATGGGACAATACGATGGGAACTCTTGCTCTTGTAAGTAGTTTGTTTTTTCAAGACCAGCCTGTATCCAGTGCTCAATCATATTCTGTGTGCTTTTGCATTATAGTCACAGCTCGGGCTGCTCGCCATAGAGTATCACACTCCCTGCTCTATCTGCTCCTAGGTGATCGAATAGAGGAATCCATTTCTAGCTAAGCTCCGCCCATGTATAGCTAAGCTCCGCCCATGCTTTGCTCGTGTCAATTTATATGCTTTGAACCCTGAATCACAATTTCCAGAAAACTATACAGGTAAGCTGTTGACTGTTATGAAACTAATGTGCCTATGGCTGCAACAATGCCCAGTTAATTTAGTTTCACAATATTCAACAGAATGTTTATTAAATAGTAAATCCGGTATGCTCGGCAACACAGGTCTCCTTCCTGGATACTCTAGTGATCCAAACAGTCAAAGGACGTCATCTTTGGCGTTTACACCAAACCCACTGACACCCATGGATATCTCCACTACGACTCAGCGCACCCCTCATCCTGCAAAGATGGCAGTCCATATGGCCAATTCCTTCGCATTAGACGCATATGCACACGCCTGTAAGACTGAGAGCAACAGCTTGCAAGGTTACTTTGAGAAAAGCGGATACCCCATAGGTATCCTCAATTCCTCACCACAGCCAGGGCCAGGCAACAAGCAAGGCAAACCTTACTCCACCCTACTCAGAAAACTCAACAACAGACATGGATACAGAGACCCATCTTCATCTGCGAATTTACCTGTACGGTCATCTTCCTCAAAAAAACATCAACAAATATTGGACACTTGGAAGCTAGCAACAGATGCAGATCAGCCTTCCCTGAAACAAACCCACCATCCAGCTTCAGGAAGAATAAAACCATCAAAGACGCCATAGTCAAGGCGAAACTACCACCACTCACAGTGCCACCAAGGGAAACACATAGGAACCCACTCAAAGCCTGTCCCACCAAGAATTGCAATATCTGCAACCACATGGACAAAAAATGCTTTTTCACCAGCACCCACACAAAATTATCATACACCGCCAAAATCATAGGCAATTACCAAACCAGAAACATCATCTATCTCATCACCCGCAATAGATGCCACAAACAGTATGCGGGAGCGATATTGCGCACCTTCAAAACTTGCATACAAGAACATCTACACTCCATCAAAAACCTCTATTGAAGTGAAAGATATGACACGCCAGTATCGAGACATTTCAACAAAAAACACGATTCAAGAAATTATGTACGTTTCAGAATCATCCAAGTCCTACAATCGTACGCAGATGACAGCAACTCCACTATATGGATCAGTCAGAAAGAGGCACTCAGTCAAATTAGTTTCAAAATATTCAATAGAGTGTTTATTAAATAGTAGTCATACAATCTGTAAACTATGACAGACAATTAAGCATTTATAACAGACTTAGTTATGTCATTCATGCTGTAATTCATCATGACATCAGCCTACATGTGATGTAGTTGATTATGACATATGATTGATCAATAGACTGTATTCATCTATTAGGATTGTTAAAGGATTCATATTTCACGCTAATGATGCATTGTTCCTGGGTAAGCAGGTGGACACTTATTAGCTCATCAGGACTGAAAGGCAAAGTGAGCTTATGCCGTGTCGTCTGTCCATCATCCATCTGTTGTCCGTCAACTTTTGCTTTAAAATGCTACTCCTCCTTAACAAATAGGCAGATTTTAAGCACATTTGGGTCAAAGGGTCTCCATTCAGAATTTTCATCAATCAATTTTTTGCGTCAAAATTTTATATTTTATTAAAACTTTACTGGAGATTGTGACATTGTTTTTCCCTATTTTGATCAATTTCAACCAAATGTAGCTGAAATTATCATATGCTCTAGAATTTACATTCAGAATTTTGATTTGTAAATTTTGGGTGAGTTGGGGTGGGGTGAATCATAGATTTTATTTTAAATTTACTGGAAATTGTCAAGTTGCTTCTTCTCCTTACCATTCAACCAAATCGGTCTGAAACGAATCTATCGTGATAAGCTCTAGAACCTTCAGTCAGAATTTTGATTCATCAAATTTTTGGGTGAAAGTCTTATGAAAAATTTACCAGAAATTATCACATCACCTTATCCTTAACAGCTTGACCGATTTCAACCAGATTGGGTCAGAATTTTGATTTGTCAATATTTGGGTAAAAATCTTAGATTTTATGAAAAACCTAGCAGAAATGGTAAAATCACTTATCAACTTAACTGATTTCAAGCAAATTTGGCAAACTAATTTCATTCAGATTTGGCCAATAGGATCCTATGATCATAGACTTCCTTTCAGAATTTTGATTCATCAGGTTTTCGGGTAAAAATCTTATTTTATTGAAAATTTACTGGAAAATTGTCAAAATGCTTCTTACTGCTTTGAGCAATTTCAACAAAATTTGGCTGAAATGATTCTATGATCACAGGCTATAGAATTTTCAATCCAAATTTTGATTCGTCGATTTTTAGCTCATCTGGCCAGAAAATGCTACTTCTCCTAAACCAATGTCCAGATTTTAAACAAATTTGTGCCAAAGGATCCTCTCATGCTCGTCTCCCACTCAGAATCTTGATTTGTCCATCGGTGGCCACATTGTATAATGTAAAGAATCATGTATATATTTAATTGCAAATGTTTCAAATGCTAATGAGCCAGGTGAGCATCTTGTTGTGATGTCATGTCATGTTATGTATACTCATTGGCTTGTGTGCAGGCATGAATGCGCATGTGTGTGTGTGTGTGTGTGTATGTGTATGCGTGTGTATGCGTGCGTGCATGAGTGCGTCCGTGTGTGTGTGTGTGTGTGTGTGTGTGTGTGTGTGTGTGTGTGTGTGTGTGTGTGTGTGTGTGTGTGTGTGTGTGTGTGTGTGTGTGTGTGTGTGTGTGTGTGTGTGTGTGTGTGTGTGTGTGTGTGTGTGTGTGTGTGTGTGTGTGTGTGTGTGTGTGTGTGTGTGTGTACGTTGCATGTTTGTGTGTGCGTGCTTGTGTTCCTGGGTGTGCACGCATATGTCTGCTTTTGTGTAATATAATTATTCTGTATTGTACAGTTACACTTGAATGATCCACATTTGTGTGTTTGTTTATCTTCAGCCTGCAGACACCGTTCTTGGGACAACAGAAGCTCAACATCTAGGTAGATATCATCTATGTTCTCTAGTGTTAGCCTAGCTACATATCATCTATATTCTCTATTGTTAGCCTAACTACATATCATCTATATTCTCTAGTGTTGGCCTAGCTACATATCATCTATACTCTTCAGTGTTAGCCTAGCTATATATCTATGTTCTCTAGTGTTAGCCTAGCTACATATTATCTATATTCTCTAGTGTTAGCCTAGCTACATATCATCCATATTCTCTAGTGTTAGCCTAGCTACATAGATTCTCTAGTGTTAGCCTAGCTACATATCATCTATACTCTCCAGTGTTAGCCTAGCTATATATCTATGTTCTCTAGTGTTAGCCTAGCTACATATCATCTATATTCTCTAGTGTTAGCCTAGCTACATATCATCTATATTCTCTAGTGTTAGCCTAGCTACATATGATCTATATTCTCTAGTGTTAGCCTAACTACATATCATCTATATTCTCTAGTGTTAGCCTAGCTGCATATCATCTATATTCTCTAGTGTTAGCCTAGCTACATATCATCTATATTCTGTAGTGTTAGCCTAGCTACATAGATTCTCTAGTGTTAGCCTAGCTAGATATCATCTATGTTCTCTAGTGTTAGCCTAGCTACATATCTATATTCTCTAGTGTTAGCCTAGCTACGTATCATCTATGTTCTCTAGTGTTAGCCTAGCTACATATCATCTATATTCTCTAGTGTTAGCCTAGCTACATAGATTCTCTAGTGTTAGCCTAGCTACATATCATCTATACTCTCCAGTGTTAGCCTAGCTATATATCTATGTTCTCTAGTGTTAGCCTAGCTACATATCATCTATATTCTCTAGTGTTAGCCTAGCTACATATCATCTATATTCTCTAGTGTTAGCCTAGCTACATATGATCTATATTCTCTAGTGTTAGCCTAACTACATATCATCTATATTCTCTAGTGTTAGCCTAGCTGCATATCATCTATATTCTCTAGTGTTAGCCTAGCTACATATCATCTATATTCTCTAGTGTTAGCCTAGCTACATATCATCTATATTCTCTAGTGTTAGCCTAGCTACATATGATCTATATTCTCTAGTGTTAGCCTAACTACATATCATCTATATTCTCTAGTGTTAGCTTAGCTGCATATCATCTATATTCTCTAGTGTTAGCCTAGCTACATATCATCTATATTCTCTAGTGTTAGCCTAGCTACATAGATTCTCTAGTGTTAGCCTAGCTATATATCATCTATGTTCTCTAGTGTTAGCCTAGCTACATATCTATATTCTCTAGTGTTAGCCTAGCTATGTATCATCTATGTTCTCTAGTGTTAGCCTACCTACATATCATCTATATTCTTTTGCGTTAGCCTAGCTACATATCATCTATGTTCTCTGGTATTAGCCTTGCTATATATCATCTATATGCTCTAGTGTTAGCCTAGCTATATATCATCTATATGCTCTAGTGTTAGCCTAGCTACATATCATCTAGATTCTATAGTGTTAGCCTAGTTATATATCATCTATATTGTCCACTTGTTAGCCTAGCTACATATCATCTATATTCTCCACTTGTTAGCCTAGCTATATATCATCTATATTCTCCACTTGTTAGCCTAGCTACATATCATCTATATTCTCCACTTGTTAGCCTAGCTACATATCATCTATATTCTCCACTTGTTAGCCTAGCTACATATCATCTATATTCTCCACTTGTTAGCCTAGCTACATATCATCTTTATTCTCCACTTGTTAGCCTAGCTACATATCATCTATATTCTCCACTTGTTAGCCTAGCTACATATCATCTATATTCTCCACTTGTTAGCCTACCTACATATCATCTATATTCTCCACTTGTTAGCCTAGCTACATATCATCTATATTCTCCACTTGTTAGCCTAGCTACATATCATCTATATTCTCCACTTGTTAGCCTAGCTACATATCATCTATATTCTCCACTTGTTAGCCTAGCTACATATCATCTATATTCTCCACTTGTTAGCCTAGCTACATATCATCTATATTCTCCACTTGTTATCCTAGCTACATATCATCTTTATTCTCCACTTGTTAGCCTAGCTACATATCATCTATATTCTCCACTTGTTAGCCTAGCTACATATCATCTATATTCTCCACTTGTTAGCCTACCTACATATCATCTATATTCTCCACTTGTTAGCCTAGCTACATATCATCTATATTCTCCACTTGTTAGCCTAGCTACATATCATCTATATTCTCCACTTGTTAGCCTAGCTACATATCATCTATATTCTCCACTTGTTAGCCTAGCTACATATCATCTATATTCTCCACTTGTTAGCCTAGCTACATATCATCTATATTCTCCACTTGTTAGCCTAGCTACATATCATCTATATTCTCCACTTGTTAGCCTAGCTACACATCATCTATATTCTCCACTTGTTAGCCTAGCTACATATCATCTATATTCTCCATTTGTTAGCCTAGCTACATATCATCTATACTCTCCAGTGTTAGCCTAGCTATATATCTATGTTCTCTAGTGTTAGCCTAGCTACATATCATCTATATTCTCTAGTGTTAGCCTAGCTACATATGATCTATATTCTCTAGTGTTAGCCTAACTACATATCATCTATGTTCTCTAGTGTTAGCCTAGCTGCATATCATCTATATTCTCTAGTGTTAGCCTAGCTACATATCATCTATATTCTCTAGTGTTAGCCTAGCTACATAGATTCTCTAGTGTTAGCCTAGCTATATATCATCTATGTTCTCTAGTGTTAGCCTAGCTACATATCTATATTCTCTAGTGTTAGCCTAGCTATGTATCATCTATGTTCTCTAGTGTTAGCCTACCTACATATCATCTATATTCTTTTGCGTTAGCCTAGCTACATATCATCTATGTTCTCTGGTATTAGCCTTGCTATATATCATCTATATGCTCTAGTGTTAGCCTAGCTATATATCATCTATATGCTCTAGTGTTAGCCTAGCTACATATCATCTAGATTCTATAGTGTTAGCCTAGTTATATATCATCTATATTGTCCACTTGTTAGCCTAGCTACATATCATCTATATTCTCCACTTGTTAGCCTAGCTACATATCATCTATATTCTCCACTTGTTAGCCTAGCTACATATCATCTATATTCTCCACTTGTTAGCCTAGCTACATATCATCTATATTCTCCACTTGTTAGCCTAGCTACATATCATCTATATTCTCCACTTGTTAGCCTAGCTACATATCATCTATATTCTCCACTTGTTAGCCTAGCTACATATCATCTATATTCTCCACTTGTTAGCCTAGCTACACATCATCTATATTCTCCACTTGTTAGCCTAGCTACATATCATCTATATTCTCCATTTGTTAGCCTAGCTACATATCATCTATACTCTCCAGTGTTAGCCTAGCTATATATCTATGTTCTCTAGTGTTAGCCTAGCTACATATCATCTATATTCTCTAGTGTTAGCCTAGCTTTTCACTTAACAATATCATGATCCAGAGTGTAAACAGGGGATGGGGTAAATTACATTGCATCTATTACTATTACTATTACTTTCAATTCCCTCTTACTATTACTATTATAATTACTCCAGATTTGATCTATTACTATTACTATTACATTTGAACCATAGGTTTCAATCATGCACATGCTCTCCTACATACATACATGCAAATGAAAACAGATCCGATATTTGAATATTAACCCTTTCACCGATGAGGCCCCTTTATCTCAATTTCATTTAAACCAAATACGACAGCTTTTGAATATTTTGAAAATATTGTGAATGAGTGACATTGCTGCAGGCAGTAATGTCTTCCAGGCAAATTGATTTCAAAATATTCAACTAATTGTTTCTTGCATCATAAACAAGTTGCTACATGGTTAATGATAATAGTAATGAGTGTAGGCTCTTACCTATATTTACCCCAGCTTATCATACATGTTTTATTTACTGATACAATGCCCTCAGCTGTGGTAGCATAGACTATGCTTGAATGATTTTAACCCGTTTAGCTCTGGGAAATTCTCAACATTCTATATTCCGCAGAATATTATGAAATTTGTGTTGCTGAAAGTAGTTGATGTATATAGAACAATAACTTACAGCAATATCAATTTTAAAGGGAACTTGAACGTTGGTTACTAAAGAATATAGAGTTATTAGCCCAATGATATGTCAGAAGTACATGTGAATAGATTAGTTATAGACACAATCTCTGTTCCCCAGACACCATGCTGGGGGTCCATTTGACTGGAATTAAGCCTTTAACCATTATGTAAGATAAAATGAGATCCATTGAAAGTAAAGGCACTAGTAGACTATTCACCTTTTCACAGCCATGGGTAATTAGTTTATTTATCTACCTAAAGCCTATTTAAAATATAAAATGCTATTTAAAAACCCTTTGCAAACCAGATAAACCAAATTTTTTATTCTGTAACAAATATTCTGTTTAGTACTCTGAAATTAATTGGTAATGAAGCAGTTGCTGCCTTAGAAAGCAACAGCTTCTAGCCAAATTAATTTCAAAATATTCCACAAATTTCCTATATGTTTGTTTGGAAATTGATAGAAAGAATTGTTTCATCGGTGAAAGGTTAGCCTGTTGATTCTGAAACTCTGAAGTATAGGATTCAATACAAGAAATATTATATTGAATATTTTGAAATCAATTTGACTGGAAGCTGTTGCTGCCTAAGGTCTTGCTGCAAACTGTTGTTGTCTTACAAGAATAACAGTTTAACACACAGGGAGACCTTCAGAATTAAACAGTTAAACAGCAGATACTGGCTGTTTCATTCTGTCTATATTAAACATATGTGGAAGCAGAATTTTGTGACTTGTATGCTAAGCATATAAGACACCCCTGTAATAGACAAATTACTTTTCAATCTATTACTATTACATTGTAAAATTAATAATCTGTTTCTATTACTATTACATGGAAATCGCTGTAATAACCTATTACATATCACTATTACCCCATCCCTGGTGTAAACACTTGGTAAACCCAGCACAAACCCACCCATACAGTGACATTGAGAAATGTCCATTTGCAGACCAAGAGAAGCCTATTTTTATCTCGCCTGGTGACCGTCCATCCGTCGTATGTCAACTTTTCCTTTAAGCGACGTCTCGGGAACCACGTATCCAATTTGAATTATATCTGGCAGGAAGTATCCTTAGGGCATGGAGATCCATGTTTATTCAAACGAAGCCGATCGACCAATTTGGCCAACGGCCATCTTGGATTTTTTAATTTGGGAGATATGATTAGGCCATTAAAGTTTGTTCAAGGAAAGATGATTTTTTCCTTGGACCAATCAGAATGTAGTATTTGCCAGCCATATTGGATTTTTTTATTTCATGAATTTTGAAGCTGAAATTGGTTTTATATAGGTTTTTGGGTATACTGATTTCAAATTTCCAGTTTTGAAACTGTTTGATAAACAGTGTGGCAGCCATCTTGGAACTTTTTCCTGCCAAAGCCTCCCAAACTAAAGCAATAGGAAATTTAAAATGTCTTTTCAAGCACAAATGGCCCGATTTCAAGTATATTAGACAGGTAGCATCATTAGGGCATAGACATCCAAGTTTGTTCAAAGGAAGCCGATTTGGCAGGCGGCCATTTTCGATTTTGGCATGACATCATAACAATATAGAAATCTATAATCTAGCCAATCATTCCTGTGATGATTTTTCCAAAAAAGTCCTATCCTGCAAATGGATGCACATTTTCTGAGCATACTGTTAATTTTCATGATCGATCCCATTAAAGAGTTAATTAAAAGGTTGGTTTTGAAATATTTCATGCAGTAAAAATTATTCACAATCATTTGATTATTTACTTTTATACCCCGGCAAAAAATTTGTCGTGGTATTATGTAATGGCGCCGTCCATCCGGGTGGGTGGGCGGGCGGGCGTGTGTGCAGGTTGGGGTATTATGTAATGTCGCCGTCCATCCGGGTGGGCGGGCGTGTGTGCGGGCGGCAGAGTGGTTTCCGGATGATAACTCCATTACCGTTTATCGGATCACTATGAAACTTCATAGGGTGGTTCGACTACCTCTGGGGAAGAAACCTATCGAGATTGACAATGATCCGAAATCCAAGATGGCCGCCAGCCACCAGTGGGCATCTTGAAAATTGGTTTCTAGATGATACCTCCGTTACCGTTTGTTGGATCGCTTTGAAACTTCATAGAGTGGTTGGACTAGGTGTGGAGAAGAAACCTATCGAAATCGACACTGATCCAAGATGGCCACCGGTGGCCATCTTGAAAATTGGTTTCCAGATGATAACTCCGTTCCCGTTTATCGGATCACTTTGAAACTTCATAGGGTGGTTGGACTAGGTCTGGTAAAAAAACCTATCGAAATCGACGATGATACGAACTCCAAGATAGCCGCCAGCTGCAGGCTGCCATCTTGAAAGTTGGTTTCTGGATGATATCTCTGTTACCATTTATCGGATCACTTCCTAGGGTCGTTGGAATACTATGTCTCGTGAAGAAAATTTACGAAAATCCAAAATCCAATATGGGCACCAGTCAGCAGCAGCCATCTTGAAAATTGGTTTCCGGACGATACCTCCTTGAGCGTTTAACGGATCGCTTTGACACTTCATAAGGATGACTGGTCTGATGGGTCTGAGGAAGAAATGGTTTGTCATCAGGCGGGGTATTATGCACAGTTTGCAGAGCGCTTGTTAATCATATAAATTCACAATTTATAATGTAATCCCGATTTTCCATTTAATCACGCCTACAATCAAATTACTTTCAAAATATTCAACAGAACATTTCTTACGTCGTGTTCAAAATTCTACTAGCTCACATGTTTCTGTTTTTGTTTTGGAAACATGGTAGCTTATTTCTGAGTTGATAGTCAGGGAGTTCAGAAATCTATTGTTCCCAATGCAGGCGTAGTATAGGTGGAGCTTAGCTAGAGATGAGCGGGGCGTAGCTAAAATTGTATTCCTCCATTGAAAACTAACTAGGATTTACCACTGGAATGATTGGCTCAATAACATTCCTCAAACCACTACGGTGATGAGCATGTTAACAGCGACCAGCTTTGAATCATGTTATCTGCATTAGCAGCTAGTCCAGTGTTCATGCTTTCTTATAGTAGTTCACAACGTTTGAATGCTTAAGAATGCCCCGTCTCTAGTCCAGTGTTTATGCTTTGTTATAGTAGTGCACAATGTTTGAATGCTCAAAAGATAGTAGTACACAATGTTTGAATGCTTAAGAGAGCCTCGCCTCTAGTCCAGTGTTGATACTTTCTTATAGTAGTGCACAATGTTTGAATGCTCAGGAGAGCCTCACCTCTAGTCCAGTGTTGATACTTTCTTATAGTAGTACACAATGTTTGAATGCTGAAGAGAGCCTCGCCTCTAGTCCAGTGTTGATACTTTCTTATAGTAGTGCACAATGTTTGAATGCTTAAGAGAGCCTCGCCTCTAGTCCAGTGTTGATACTTTCTTATAGTAGTGCACAATGTTTGAATGCTTAAGAGAGCCTCACCTCTAGTCCAGTGTTGATACTTTCTTATAGTAGTACACAATGTTTGAATGCTTAAGAGAGCCTCACCTCTAGTCCAGTGTTGATACTTTGTTATAGTAGTGCACAATGTTTGAATGCTTAAGAGAGCCTCATCTCTAGTCCAGTGTTGATACTTTCTTATAGTAGTGCACAATGTTTGAATGCTCAGGAGAGCCTCACCTCTAGTCCAGTGTTGATACTTTCTTATAGTAGTACACAATGTTTGAATGCTGAAGAGAGCCTCGCCTCTAGTCCAGTGTTGATATTTTCTTATAGTAGTGCACAATGTTTGAATGCTTAAGAGAGCCTCGCCTCTAGTCCAGTGTTGATACTTTCTTATAGTAGTACACAATGTTTGAATGCTTAAGAGAGCCTCACCTCTAGTCCAGTGTTGATACTTTCTTATAGTAGTACACAATGTTTGAATGCTTAAGAGAGCCTCACCTCTAGTCCAGTGTTGATACTTTCTTATAGTAGTACACAATGTTTGAATGCTTAAGAGAGCCTCACCTCTAGTCCAGTGTTGATACTTTGTTATAGTAGTGCACAATGTTTGAATGCTTAAGAGTACCTCACCTCTAGTCCAGTGTTGATACTTTCTTATAGTAGTGCACAATGTTTGAATGCTTAAGAGAACCTCACCTCTAGTCCAGTGTTGATACTTTCTTATAGTAGTACACAATGTTTGAATGCTTAAGAGAGCCTCACCTCTAGTCCAGTGTTGATACTTTCTTATAGTAGTGCACAATGTTTGAATGCTTAAGAGAGCCTCGCCTCTAGTCCAGTGTTGATACTTTCTTATAGTAGTACACAATGTTTGAATGCTTAAGAGAGCCTCGCCTCTAGTCCAGTGTTGATACTTTCTTATAGTAGTACACAATGTTTGAATGCTTAAGAGAGCGCCGCCTCTAGTCCAGTGTTGATACTTTGTTATAGTAGTGCACAATGTTTGAATGCTTAAGAGAGCCTCGCCTCTAGTCCAGTGTTGATACTTTCTTATAGTAGTGCACAATGTTTGAATGCTTAAGAGAGCCTCACCTCTAGTCCAGTGTTTATGCTTTGTTATAGTAGTACACAATGTTTGAATGCTGAAGAGAGCCTCGCCTCTATTCCAGTGTTGATACTTTCTTATAGTAGTACACAATGTTTGAATGCTTAAGAGAGCCCCGCCTCTAGTCCAGTGTTGATACTTTGTTATAGTAGTGCACAATGTTTGAATGCTTAAGAGAGCCTCACCTCTAGTCCAGTGTTGATACTTTCTTATAGTAGTACACAATGTTTGAATGCTTAAGTGAGCCTCGCCTCTAGTCCAGTGTTGATACTTTCTTATAGTAGTACACAATGTTTGAATGCTGAAGAGAGCCTCGCCTCTAGTCCAGTGATGATGCTTTCTTATAGTAGTACACAATGTTTGAATGTTGAGGAGAGCCTCGCCTCTAGTCCAGTGATGCTTTCTTATGGTAGTACACAATGTTTGAATGCTTAAGAGAGCCTCCCCTCTAGCCAGTCATGATGCTTTCTTATAGTAGTACACAATGTTTGAATGCTGAAGAGAGCCTCGCCTCTAGTCCAGTGATGATGCTTTCTTATAGTAGTACACAATGTTTGAATGTTGAGGAGAGCCTCGCCTCTAGTCCAGTGATGCTTTCTTATAGTAGTACACAATGTTTGAATGCTTAAGAGAGCCTCACCTCTAGTCCAGTGATGATGCTTTCTTATAGTAGTACACAATGTTTGAATGCTCAAGAGAACCTCACCTCTAGTCCAGTGATGATACTTTCTTATAGTAATACACAATGTTTGAATGCTCAAGAGAGCCTCGCCTCTAGTCCAGTGATGCTTTCTTATAGTAGTACACAATGTTTGAATGCTGATGAGAGCCTCGCCTCTAGTCCAGTGATGCTCTCTTATAGTAGTACACAATGTTTGAATGCGCAAGAGAACCTCGCCTCTAGTCCAGTGATGATGCTTTCTTATAGTAGTACACAATGTTTGAATGCTCAAGAGAACCTCACCTCTAGTCCAGTGATGCTTTCTTATAGTAGTACACAATGTTTGAATGCTGATGAGAGCCTCGCCTCTAGTCCAGTGATACTTTCTTATAGTAGTACATAATGTTTGAATGCTCAAGAGAACCTCACCTCTAGTCCAGTGATGCTTTCTTATAGTAGTACACAATGTTTGAATGCTCAAGAGAACCTCACTAGAGTCCAGTGATGATGCTGATGCTTTCTTATAGTAGTACACAATGTTTGAATGCTTAAGAGAGCCCCGCCTCTAGTCCAGTGTTCATGCTTTTGTTTATTCTCCACAGCTATTCAGGATGTAAGGCGTGTATCAGTAAAGGTGTCATCTCGTTCCGTTGAAAGTCTTGCCTCAGACAGTGCCAGTGAGCATGGATCCTCTTCTGCAGAACCTGCCATGCTTGATACAGAGGCATTCCTCAGATCACTACCTCCCATCAAGCCATTCAATATGAGTGACTTCTCATTCACTGATGTCATTCGCTCTCCGTCCAGCAGTGTGGTAACGGGTACAGAGAGGATGGGCCACGCCGCCAGCCAGGCTACCTCAGATATGCCTGTGACAGGAACACCTGCCAAAAACAAGACGATTATTGCATCACCACGGAAACTGGTAAGTTGTGATGATGTCACAAGTCTCCAGCTATAATTGTTAACCCTTTGATGCGCAAGATTTGTCAAGCAAATCTTTGCTAAGTGACTTAATTTGTAGGCCAAGAGAAGACTATTTTTTCAGAAAGTGAGACATAGGGATCACTAATTCCGGCGGCGGCAGCGTTTTGGTTAAGGTTTTTTAATCTATTTATTTTTACAACACATTTAATTTTGGGGCATTTTAACTATTTTTTTCACGGTTTTGTGGACTTGGACTTTTTTCATGTATTTTGCATGTGCAGTTTTGGTTAAAGTCTTTTAATCAACTTATTGTTCAACCCTGGCTCATCCGATCTCGATGAAACTTTACAGAGGTGATCTATACTATACAGGGATGTGATCTACATAACAATAGATTTAATTTTGGGGAATTTTAACTCTTTTTTTTCACAGTTTTGTACTTGGACTATTTTAATGTGTTTTGCAAGTGCAGTTTTGGCCAGTAATTATCGATTGTAATGCAACTCCTAGACCATTTCAGGGGGCTGAGGCCTGGGGGTGGGGAATCTGGGGTCAAAAATAAAATATTTTCAAAGCTTGTCATGTCACATATTATTTTCAAGCCAATGCTGAGTAGACTACAGTACAGGGAATTATTTTGATCTTGGGTCAAACTGGGGGTGGGGTTTGGGGTCAAGTGGGCACCAATCTACCAATCTATTGTAATGGCAACTCCTAGACCATTTCAGATAGAAACTTGAAACCTTATGTATGATTACACATATGGCCAGGGATGTGCATGACACATTGGAATTTTGATATCACCCCCAGGGGCAGGGGTGGGGGAAATGGTGGGCAGAAATTTTTTTTAGCAAATGTGGTATGTCACATATCATTTTGAAGCTTGTAGTTAGTAGACTACAGTACAATATTTTTTTGTTCTTGAGTCAATCTGAGGGCACTGGCCAGGGGTCAAACTTATTTTTCAACACTGGCTCATCCGATTTCAATGAAACTTTACAGAAGTGATCTATACTATACAGCGATGTGATCTACATAACACTAGATTTAATTTTGGGACATTTTACTTATGTTTTTCATGGTTTTGGACGTGGCCAATTTCTCAACAATGGCTCACCAGATATCAACAAAATTTTACAGCTGAGTTATACTATGCAAGAAGTACTGCATCGTTACTAGTTTCATTTGTAAAAAAATTTCAAGATCAGACTATCCGTAGTTTGGTAAAAAAAATTCCATGTTTGATTGGTTACACTTGTTTGTTGGTGCATTACTGAATATGTGTATTACAAACCATGCCAAGTTTGCTTTGCCAATCAACACTATCGATACCTTTACAGGTGAGACATTGTACGCTTCAGCGTTCTTGTTTTTTAATTTGCTACTGGAATATCTTGCTCGGTTCTTAGAAATGAACTTGACATATGTAAATGGACATTGTTTGAGCAATGATTTTCAATATTTTTTAATCAATGTCGGCCTATATAGGATCCATGAATGCGGTGTTTAACGCTATATTGGACGTTTTTTCTCATGAAAATATAAATATCCATTTATTGAATGGCCATTTGCAGGCCAAGAGAATAGTATTTTTTTTAATTTATCATTGGAATGACTGGTTCTGTTATCAAGCCAGTCATACCAATGGGTAGTTTATAAAAAATATTCTTCTCTTAGCCTGCAATTGGACTTTCTTGAAGTTCATTGCAGAGGCCGGTCTTACTATGAAGATCATTGCAGAGGCCGGTCTTATTCTTGAAGATCATTGCAGAGGTCGGTCTTATTCTTGAAGATCAATCCAGAGGTTGGTCTTACTATGAAGATCATTGCAGAGGCTGGTCTTACTATTAATGGACCTTCTTGAAGATCAGTGCTGAGGCTGGTCTTACTCTTGAAGATCATTGCAGAGGCCAGTCTTACTATGAATATCATTGCAGAGGCCGGTCTTACTATTAAAAGACCTTCTTGAAGATCATTCCAGAGGCCGGTCTTACTATGAAGATCATTGCAGAGGCCGGTCTTATTCTAGAAGAGCATTGCAGAGGCTAGTCTTATTCTTGAAGTTTATTGCAGAGGCCAGTCTTACTATGAAGATCATTGCAGAGGCCGGTCTTACTATGAAGAGCATTGCAGAGGCCGGTCTTACTATGAAGATCATTGCAGAGGCTGGTCTTGCTATTAATGGACCTTCTTGAAGATCAGTGCAGAGGCTGGTCTTACTATTAAAGGGTTATCATTGCGTTTACAGTGTTGGTGTCCCATGGAATCGATGAATCCAGTCTATCGATCAATCATATGACATCATAATCAACTATGTCTCATGTAGGCTGATGTCATAAACAATTACGCCATGAGATTCAGGAGTGCATGGATCGATCTGTGGGTGGAGCTTAGTTAGAGATGGGCGGGGCATAGCTAAATCTAGATTCATCCATTTAGAGGTCCCAACCTGCAAAAAGCCTGTAAAAGTAACCAATATTTAAAAATCACAAACAATTTTAATGTGTCCATTCAGGCAGGAACCAGACATGGGGTAATTGTAATTTGTAATTGTAATTGGGTGTAATTTAATTACATTTTTCAAGTAATTGATTGTGAATGTAATTGTAATTGAGTAGCTAAAAGTAATTGTAATTGAATTGTAATTAATTACATTTGAAAATTTTGTAATTGGTAATTACTTTATCACTTTACTTTTTTGTATTTATTCTTTGGGCTCAAACTCAAAGGCTTATTAACATTAATTTGACTGGAAGTGCTTGCTGCATGGCACATTTGACGGGAAGCAGTTGCTATCTAAGGCAGCAACTATGTCATACAGCAAATACTGATATTTCGGAGAATGTATGTGCTTTTGCTCTTTCAGGTTCAAATGGTTAAGTAAAATTAATTTGAGTGCAAGCTGTTGCTGCCTTACTGCTCTAGTCAAATTAGTTTCAAAATATTAAAAACATATTTATTCAGAATATACATATGATTTATGGTATTTGTTCTTTGAGCTCAAAGGCGTAATTAACATTAATTTGACTGGAAATATTTGCTGCCTTACTCTGTTGTTGCCTTAGGCGGCAACTGGTTCCAGTTAAATTAGTTAACATATGCACATATAAGACGAACGCATGCAAACATTTCCAAGTTTTATTTGGCGAAAGACATAAGAATCTGTAGCGGCTGTTATGTCTCTGGTTACCTTAGCAACCCAAGCTCACTCACACTCATGATGCTGGCTGACATTTGAATATTCGTAAATCCTGTTACCTTGCTTATTTAATGATGATAACGGTACATCAGCAGCTCGCCTTAATCATGACAGTGAATGAGTCTGACATGTCCGAACATAAGAATTTGCATACCAGCAGTTGCAACCATACAGTATAATACTGATATTAATAAGAATGTTTAGTGAGTGACACTTCGGAGGTGCACTTATGGCCTATGCCCGGGTTATCTAACATTGTTAGGCATCCCTAACCCTTTAAGGACTAGGACAGAGAGCATGACTAATAAATTTGATTGACATTAAGCCCTGTAATAATCGATTACAATTTGTATTCGATACATTTGCCGTGTGGTAACACGCGATTACCAGTGTATTCTCAGCATCTTTCTAAGCATGGCACCAAGCAATTACCACACCAGTGTGGTCGTCACAATCGCCATATGGTAACGCGATTACCATGTGTCTTCGTTACATCAGCTGTATGGTAACACACGAATACCATATATATATATATATATATATATATATATATATATATATATATATATATATATATATATCCCGATATGTAAGCAAATTTAGAGTCAAAAGCTTCAATGCAACAGCTTCCAGCAACGTGATGCCAAATTAGACACTTTGAATGTCACGACAGCCTGACTTAAAAATATATTCACGTAAATGATCTATACAATAAATCTGCGTATTGCTACTGTCTTATGTAATATTATTCATTTTATGCTATGTGCAATAGTGCATATAATCCTCCTAAGTTCATGTAAGTTATACTGTAAACTGCTGGAGATATTGCCAGTCATTAACTCAGTGAATTGTTCAAATTCTCCCCCAGATGACATCGGTACAAGTTAACTGGCCACTGGAGTTCTAGCCTTGAACAAGCTGATAGCGTGGCGCAGCCTGCTGTATTAGCCACCCGACATGTATATGTTAGCTACATCCTTGTATTAGTTTGCTTAATAAATAAATCATACAAGTTATATGAGTTTTAACAATGCTCTTCATATTATATGGTGGCTAAGCTTAATGTCCGGAATTTAATAAATATCCGGATCTGACCATTGTATTCCACTATTGCTCCTAACCTGTAGCCACCAAGAATGCTTAGCAAGAATTGACCCTAATTGTAAATTAAGTCTATAACCTTGTTGATTGGCTGACCTGATCATGTGGTTTCTATCGGGTAATGGTCTGCATACCTGTTCCCATATAGGGATGGTGACTGCTACTAGCTGTCACTGGATTGGAACGCTAGTTGTATGGCCTTTGCTGCTTTTGCATGAACTCTGAAATCTTGTTCCAAGACCTTTAGATTACTTGGCCTTATACTTCTGTCCAAGTATGACGAGGAGTATGTTATCTATGCATCTGCTAACTAAGTTTAATAGTACAAAACCATTAAACAACAATTTCAAAATATGAAACAAGGTATTTGATAAAATGCATACATGTGCTTTTTCATATTTGCTCTTTCACGTTCAAATGGTTAAGAAAGCTACTGAAATTTGAAAATAATTTTACTGGAAATCGAAGGTGCCTTAGACAGCAACAGCTTTCAGTCAAATTGTTATTAAAATATTCAGCCAAATTTTTCAGAAGTCTCATTGAAAGGTTTAATTCCTAAATGACAATTATGACACCTGTGTATTATGATGCATGGTGTCCTTTATAAACATCTGTGTTTTTCTAGATCAGCCTAATCTTATTAACTCTAAATTTTAGAATTGTACTCTGACATGTCTGAGGAGAGTTGTACAATATTTTGAAAACAAGTCAGTAATTGTAGGTGTTTAGCATAAATCAACATGCAAACAAATTATTCTAAGGAACTTAGTTTACATAGTAATACTAACTTAGTATGCCTATATTTACTTTACCACTGGAGGATGAGTATTATTGATATGGTTAACTCCACCAGTGGTCAGCAATCCCCTCAGAGGTGTGATTTTATCCATTCACAAATGTGATTTGTTGATTTTATTGATGGTTTTGGTGACACCCTTTCAACTATACAGATGAGATATTACAAATTTTGTTCACATTGTAGGAATTATTCGGTTGAATATTTTGAAAAAAGCTTAACAACATGTTGCCAGTTGCATACATATAGGGAGCAAGATCTCTCAGTCAAATTATTTTCAAAATATTAAACTGAATATGTCAGACATCCTAAAGAGTTTTTCCTTGAAAAGGGTTAATACCTCCTGGTCTATTTTCTATAGGGTGCAGTACATTGATTCTTTAAAGCTCAAGATTTGTCTATTGAAAATCTTCTGCTCAGTGATTGTCAATATGCAGGCCAAGAGAAGACTAATTTTTTAAAATTCAACACTGAAATGAGTGGCTTGGGTAGGGAGCCAGTCGTTCCAGTGGTAAATTTCAGAAAATAGTCTTCTTCCCCTACAAATGGACTGCTCAAGCCCACTGCTCAAGCCAGATTTGCTAGGGCATGGATTGAGTACATACCAGCCATTTAACGGCCTCTTCAGGGTCAATATTCTATCTTTTATTATGTTGAGAGCAAAGAAACTGGTGTAGATTCTTCTACAAGATTCGTGGATGATATTGCTGTCTATGAGACTATGACAGCAACATCCTCCACCAAATTTGTTGAAAAATGAACAACAATTCATCTTAATTTAATTTGAAATTTTAAAATTTTGACATAGGGTGATACACAGGTTAAAGGTTAATGAAAGAGTACATGCAGACCTGAGACAGATTATTTTCTTACAGAATATATTCATTTGCATACCAAGAGAGGACTATTTTTGAAAATTTACCACTGCAATGCCTGGCTCTGTTATCGAATTAGTCATTATAGATTTGATAAATTTTCAAACATAGCCTTGTCTTGGTCTGCAAATTAACATTTATCAAAACCACTGCAGGTACCATTTTGCTAGTATGTATATGTGTGCATTGATTAAAAATAAAGATGTTGGTTTATTTCAAAGTAAAATATGGCTGCATAAAATTCTTTGTGTACATGTATTTATTCAGCGTGCACAGGCACATTCACACACTTGCCATTACTTAGAAACCAATTCATACACATTGGTAAAAAGTAATTGTAATTAATTACTTTGCAAAGTAATAGTAATTAATTACATTCACAAAATGGAGTAATTGTAATGTAATTGACCATTTTGCAAAGTAATTGTAATTAATTATATTAATTGCCCCATGTCTGGCTGGAACCCATCCCCAAGACATGTGGTGGTCCTGAGTTGCATTACAGGGTATACCTACTCAAAATGACTTATTAGAATCGGTGAATGGATGATAACATACTGTTTCTGTATTCAGGTGAATGCTGACACTGACCGCCTTGTCCAGAGTCTGCTGTCTGGTACTCTGCAGCAACAGTCACTTGTAATGATGACCAGTAGTCATGCTGGACATGGGAGATATGCTCAGTCAGGTGGCCATGATGACCACACTCAGACCACAGACTCATATCAGCTAGCGAAGGACAAGGCTAAACTAACAGGACAAATAGAGGTTATTGTTCATCTTTATTGTGACTATGCCCGCAGCTCTAGTTTGTCACCACACACGCACGCACGCACACACATGTTATCATCTTTAGTTTACAGGGAATCTTTACCAAGTCATTTCTGAGTCCATTTTTAGCTCGACTTTACGATGTAAAATGAGGTATTGCAATACTCAGCATGTCATCCAGCGGTGGCCAATTTGTGTTTAGCTCAACTTTTCTGTTCATATCTCATGTTTTGGTTAATCATACTGGACCCAAACTTTGGCATATGTTTCCTTATAATGGCACGGCATCACACAATGACGTTGAGGTAAAAAAGTCAAAGGTCAAGACCTTGGTGAATATCCTTTTTTCAACTATAACATTTTCCGTTTAGCTCAACCTTTCTGTTTATATCTCATGTTTGGTTAACCATTCTGGACCATATGCCTCCTTATAATGACACGGCATCTAGGCTTGCATGATTTCGTGATTTTGAAAAAACCCACAATTTTCTACGATGTAATTGAAAAAAAATCGAAAAGTCGAGAAAGAATTGAACAGACTAAGATTTTAAAACTCACCGTTCAGCAATAAAAGAATACAGTTATAATCCATTCACGCATGTATCCATTGTGTTTTTTCTCTTCACTGCATGTAAGTCCTAATCAAAACACAAAGCTCTATGATAAACAAGCTAACAATAGCGAGGTAACACCTTTGTCATTGAGAAAACCCGCTAGTTACTCCGTCGAATCGCCATGTAATTTTCTTTCTTTCGCTGCAGACCCTGAGTCTGTCATGAAATACCAAGTATATGCTTAGTTGCAGAGTGTTAGGCAATAATCACTGAACATAATTCTTTTTAATTCTTTTAGAAATTTCAGGCGGTGTAATAATTTTTTTCCTTTTTTATTCGGTTGTCATGCCTAATTAAAGAAAATAATGCAACAGCATTCCAGATTGTTGTATTTTGAACTGTGTGTTCTGTTGATTACTCTTAAATGTAAATCGTACATTCTGAAAGCAACTATAAACTGCACTATAGGACGAGTTTACGCTGTTACTATCGTAGCTACTCAAAGCTACCATCCTATGTATATGGATTGCGCAGTATCTCCCTGGGTACTAATATTGGTGTTTTCGCGCTACTCTGGTAATGACCTAAACTCATCCTACAAAGGGAGGCTGTAAGCGGAAGCCGATACATAATACATACTTTACTAGTGATTTATATTTTTTTCTCGACGAAATTTGGTCAAATTTTGATGAAATGAACAATGTTTATTAAACTATGCGCAATATTTAGATGGTCCCAATTAATAGTTTCACTCCCGCGATGATGGATATAAGGTATACATTAAGCATTAGACGTAGGATAGTAAGAATTTGTTGCATGAAATTGTTTTAATTTTGTGCTATTTTTGTATCATTTCAACTTTTCTAGAAATTCCAAGTCCCAGTTTTCGTGACTTGTTTATACTTTTGGGAATGTGGACCTACGATTTGATCGAAAATCACGATTTCTGTTATAAAATCGATGGCGATGTTTCAAAGCAAAAATTGCGCAAGCCTAACGGCATCACACAATGATGTTAGGGTCAAAAGATCAAAGGTCACTTATGTGCATGTTGACCATTTGTCATTCATCATCTCTGTCAACTTTTGTTTAAAACGCTACTCATTAACTGCTTGGCAGATTTTAACCTAATTTGGCGGGAAGGACCCTATGAGTTGGGGGTGGGGTGGGGGTGTGGGGTAGAGTAGGCTTCAGAATTTGTATACAAAATTTAGATTGGTCAATTTTTGGGGTGAAAATCCTAGTTTTATGAAAAATTTACCAGAAATTGTCAAAACGCTACTCATTAACCGCTTGGTGGATTTTAGCTTACTTTGGCTGGAAGGACCCTATGGAGCTAGGCCTCAACATGTGTATACAGAATTTTGCTTGATCAATTTGTGGGTGAAAAGCTTAGATTTTAAGAAAAATTTACAGGAAATCGTCAAAACCTTACTCATCATTAACCGCTCGACAGATTTTAATCCTGGCTTACTTGACTGAACAGACCCTATTGCGGTAGGCTCCAGAACTTCTGTTCAGAATTTGAATGGGTCAATTTTTGTGGGGAAAATCAAATTTTATGAGAAATTTACCAAATATTGTCAAAATGCATCTCCTCCATAACCTCTTGGTGGATTTTATGCAAATTTGGCTGGAAGGATTCTATAGTGGGAGGCTCTAGAACTACTATTCAGAATTTTGGTTTGTCGATTTTTTTCGTTGCCTATTTGGATTTTCTTTTAATTTTCCAGAGCCATTGAAAATGCTACGCCTTACTTAGCAGCCCAATTTCAGCGAAACTCATGGTAGGCTTCAACATATCAAAACCAGAATTTTGATTGGTCAAGTTCTTTGGTGGTCATCTTTGATTTCTTCGGAATTTTTCTATCATGTCTACCAGTATTTAAATGCAAATGGTTCAAATGCTAATGGTCCATGTGAGCATTACAGGGTTTTGGGCCTCTTGTATTGCTAAGCCTTCTATATTTATTTTATGTTTGAAGTCAGGCTTCATAGGCCATTGCAAAGTCGTGAAGTCAAGCTTCATGGTTGCATTGCAACCACATTTCTGGTTGGTTTCGCTCTCTGCTACATCTAAATTCTCAGGCTCCTGGTAAAAAATCTCTTCTATATATCATCCTGAATACATTTATATTAATAGTATTATCAAGACATATTTTAAAGAAAAGATGGGCGGGTGCAGACTTTTCCAATGTTGGTCTAAAGAGGACAGAGTGCTGGTTCGTTGGAAGTGATGTTGGTGCAGGCTCCTCAAGTGAGAGGAGTGTACAAGCTCTCTTCAAGAGGGGTTTGCGCATGCTCTTCCAAGAAAGTAATGGTGACCGGCCATTCAATTCATTGGAAAGCTTTCAAAAATATATTTTTACCTGATCATCACTGCCTGGTAGATTAGTTATGCATATTAATGAAGTGTATGTGTAGTTATGCATATCACTCGCCGTTGTATGATTAAAATAGAACAGGATCTGTAAATATATTATATATGGTGTGTGTGAGTGTGCACGGTGTGCACATGCGTGCGTGCATGCGCATATGTATTTACTTATATGTATGTGTGTAAGTGTCCGAATATGCTCGATATTTATATATGTATTTATTAATTACTGTAATTTATATTGATTGTTTCATGTAATGTATGCTGATTAGCCTAAACAGGCAAAAAAAGGCAAATAAATATCTATCTATCTATCTATTAATGAAGTGTATGTGTAATTATGCATATTATGAAGTGTATGTGTAGTTATGCATATTAATGACGTGTGTGTGTGTGTGTGTGTGTGTGTAGTTATGCATATTAATGGCATGTATGTGGAGTTATGCATATTAATGAAGTGTGTGTGGAGTTATGCATATTAATGAAGTGTATGTGGAGGTATGCATATTAATGAAGTGTATGTGTAGTGATGCATGTTAATGGCGTGTATGTGGAGTTATGCATATTAATGAAGTGTATGTGGAGTTATGCATATTAATGAAGTGTATGTGGAGTTATGCATATTAATGAGGTGTAGTTTATCTTTTTTCCAGGTGTTAGCAAAACGCACTGAGAGCATTCAGCAAGAGAAAGCCCAGCTACATGCAGAGTTGTCTGCCCTTCAGCAGCGATTGTCCGCATTTGAGTCCTCCGCTGCAGCATCCCCAGAGAAGCAGTCCCTACTTAACGAGATCGAGACGTTAAAAATGAAGCGATTCCACACAGAGCAGGCTATGCTCGATCTACAGAAGTTATTTGAAGAGAAACTTGAAGAAATCAAACATTTAACGGAGGAGCTTGAAATATCGCAGGGAATGGCTGAGAAGCTGAATAGTAAACTGAAAGAATTGAGAGATGAGTTCCGGAGCCGAGAAATGACCATACAAGCACTAAAAAATAAAGTCGCAGAACTTTACATCGAGGTACAGACAGCACTGCAATCAAAGCTTCAGGCGGAGACTGATGCTCGGTGTGCAAAGAACGATGTTACTACACTCGTGAGCAGTAAGCAGTGGTATCAACAACAGCTTCAATTAGCACATGAAGCCCGCTCAGAGCTTCAGAAGCAGCTCACATTGCTCCATGCAGAATCCACGTCACATGGAAAAATTGTTCAACGTCTGAAGACAGAGAACACCCGTATTCGACAACAACTCTCTGAAGCACAACAAAGGGCACTTCATGAAAAAGAAAACTTAGCCCGACATTTGGAGATGATTGAACGTGACATGACTGAACGTGAATCAGTATTCCATCAAGTTAATCAGGAAAAGTCTAAGATGGAGGGGGCAATACGTGCACGACTCAGCTCTGTCGCTGAGGAAACTGATAAGCTGTCCATGGCCGTGTCACAAGTTGCAGATTTACAGGTTCAACTTGAGCTAGCACAGAACAATTTGAGCAAGAAACAGGCACATATCTCTAGTCTGGAAACGGATAGTTCGGATATGTTAAAGCGGCTCACTCAAGCAGATGAAACGATTTCTGAACGTGACAAGACCACGGAAGACTTGCAACATCAGTTAATCAAAATGGACACGGATCTGAAAGCTCTTCAAACAGATTTCCTAACTAAAGATCAGATGATTTTTAAATTAGAGGAGGAGAAATCTTGCAATGAGATCGCACTAAATGCTGCATTAACAGAAAAACGGAGTGTGGATTATGCGCTAGAGACGTTACGGCATGACATGTGCAAACTGGATATCACATTTCGGCAACTGAAAACTGAGCTACAGAATCTGCAGGAAGAGAAGACAAGACTTGAATGTGAATTAGATGAACGTGCGCAGAAGACATCCACTGATGCTGAATCTGCATCAGAGCATGCGTCAGACATAGAACTGCAAAAGGTACAACTAGAGAAAGAAATACTGAATCTCAGAGCTCAGTTAGAAGGCATTCAGATCACTGAACAATTATCCCGGGCTGAGCGAGACACTCGGGAACGACAATCACGAGAAGATGAAGATCTTAAATTGGAGCTTGTGCAGCTTAGAGAATATAAAGACACATCTGAGGCGAAACTCAATACTGCCTTAACACCGGAACTAGCCAGGCATTCATCACAAATTGATCATCTAGAGCAAACATCACAGGGTTTGGTTGATGCCACTGTGATTCCTAATGAGCGGCTTGATTCCTCAGCAATTCTTCATGACCAGGTACATGCTGTTCAGATTAAGCATCAGGAAGGAGATGCTTCTGTGCAGCTAGAGCAGGTACAGACAGTGATTAAAGAGAATGTTCAACTCAAAGCAGAAATTAGTTCACTTAAAGGTGACACTGATACAGACAAAGAACTGTGCGCCGTCAAGGAGGCGAATGATCAACTGAAATCAAAACTAATCGTGATGGAATCAGAAAAGTCACAGACTGCCAATGCTGCTATGGAACAAATCTCCAGATTTTCCACAGATGTTGAATCATTTAAAGAAGAATCTGAGTCTTTGAGGCAGCAGTTAAGTCGAGCTGAGAGTAAAGCTGTGAAGGATGTATTAAAGCAGAAAGCCCGGGCCGCCAGGCTGACCGCTGATCTTAATAAACTTCAGGTAAGAGGACATGATTTCTACAGATTCATTAACCCTTACATTCAAATTTATTCAAAAGTAATTTCAATTTTCTCATAGATGTCCATTTGCAGACCAAGAGAAGACTATTTTTGAAAATTTACCACTAGAATGACTGGCTCGGTTATCGAGCCATTCATTCCAATGGTAAATTTTCTAAAATATTCTTCTTGCTTTGCAAATGGACATTTCTCAAGACTGGTATTAGTATTAAAGGATTAATATCTCAGTGGCTGATAGGCAGGTGTGAATGTATGAAACCTGCATTGTAGATTCTAGTTTGCCTTTATTTGTGTCTTAATGTGTTTGATGTAGGACATGAGAATTAGGCCCTGTCCATGCATCCATCAGTCCAGTATAACGTTAGAAGAATACCTGTATAATCTCTTAAATTATGTACAGGAATAGTGTACATCTGCACCTTATGACGAGACCTTAGTTGGGGTTCGTTTTGCGCCAGAAATTATATTGGCCAGAGTTACCAGCATTGATAAAAATGACCACTTGTTTCTAATATCTAGCTTCCAGAGAATGAACATGGTGTCATTGCTAATTTCATACATAGATACACTGTAACTAGATATTAGTTGGAATTGAATCGATTCAGTCCATATTGGCAAAGTGTAATATTCCCCCCCCCCCCCCATAATTTTAACTTCTCAAAGATTTGCTTTGTGCAGCATAACTTAAGAATTGGTTGGTATCGTATTCCCACTCACGTGGCAAAGCATTCCACTGCATTAACTATTCCCCTAAGTTTATTTGACCCTTATAATCCTAACAAATTAACATTTTTTCTTAATAACTCCCTGCCTGCTGCCTTTCTTTAGACTACATTCTGCATGGGGTTTAATTCTGGATATACTGAATATTTGTAAAACAATTTGACTGAAACCGCCACCAACACCTTTGAGTCAAATTGTTTTCAAAATATTCAGCAGGTCCAGAGTTATTCCCCATTTAGATTACTGTTTTGTAGCTTGCACCTAAGTCAGACAGTTAAAAACTTAAACCATGTATAACAACACACCGAATATTATTTCTATATTACATATTATATTTCCAGTCTGAATTGAAGGAGCGTCAGTCAGCATTTGAGGTCCATATTGATCAGTTGGGCTCATCATTACATGCAACATTATTAGAACGAGATCGACTCCTCGTGGAAATAGAATCCTTACAGCGTCGCGTTGAGATCGGGGCCGAGGAACAAACTGATGTGCTTCATACACAGTTACAGGTTGATAAAGATTCATCTTATTGTCAAACAACATGTCTCTCTCATCCACACACTAGGAACCTATCTTTCACATGTCTCTTTCATCCACACACTAGGAACCTATTTGTCACATAGCTGACTTTCATCCACACACTAGGAACCAATATGTCACGTAGCTGTCTCATCCACACACTAAGAACCAATCTGTCACATAGCTGACTCATCCACACACTAGGAACCAATCTGTCACATAGCTAGGTGTCTTTCATCCACACACTAGCAACAATTTTATCATGAAAATTGGTCAAGAAAATTAACATCTTTGCTTATTGACTGTCCATTTGCAGGCCAAGGGAGGAGGTTTTTTTTAAATGACTGTCTCGATTATCATCAGTCATTCCAGTCGTAAAAATATTTAAAATTGTCTTCTTCAAATGGAGATATCTTCAAGACGACTGGAGACAGTGTTTATGAATGATGTGACTAAAAGTTGGTGTTGAGATATAGTCTGACACACATGGTGGGTTGGTTGGTTGGTGTGTGGGTTGGTTTGGTTGCTTAATTGGTTGGTTGGTTTGGGTTGCTTGGTTGGTTGGTTGATTACCTAGGTAGAACCATTTGAGACAAGATTATCCCATTAACCATCTCCTGGCGCAGCCGGCCATAATCGCCATCTGCGCTTGTCTTGAGGAATGTCCTATTGCAGGCCAAGAGAAAACGACATTAAAAGAATTTACCACTGGAATGAGACTCAATAACTGTCATTCCAGTTGTAAGCGTTTAAAAATTGACTAAATATTTTGTTTTACCAAATTTAATCATTAAAATGCTAATAGACAGTTATCAGATGTACATTACATTATTATAGCTTCCTGATCCTCACACAAGAATATTGCTCTCGGTCAGACTACTCACACCCCTCTTGACCCAGCTACAGCTCTCATTCTCATGGTCAGACTACTCACACACCCCTCTTGACCCAGCTACAACTCTCATTCTAGTGATCTAACCACTCACACACCCCTCTTGACCCGATTACAGCTCTCATTCTTGTGGTCAGACTACTCACACACCCCTCTTGACCCGGCTACAGCTATCATTCTCATGGGCAGATTACTCACACCCCTCTTGAGCCGGCTACAGCTCTCATTCTTGTGGTCAGACTACTCACACACCCCTCTTGAGCCGGCTACAGCTCTCATTCTCGTGGTCAGACTACTCACACACCCCTCTTGACCCAGCTACAGCTCTCATTCTCGTGGTCAGATTACTCACACACCCCTCTTGACCTGGCTACAGCTCTCATTCTCATGATCAGACTACTCACACACCTCTCTTGACCCAGCAACAGCTCTCATTCTAGTGATTAGACTACTCACACACCCCTCTTGACCGGCTACAGCTCTCATTCTAGTGGTCATTCTACTCACATTCCCTTCCTGACCCAGCTACATCTCTCATTCTTGCGATCAGACTACTAACACCCCTCTTGACCCAGCTACAGCTCTCATTCTCGTGATCAGACTACTCACACACCCCTCTTGACCCAGCTACAGCTCTCATTCTCGTGATCAGACTACTCACACATCCCTCTTGACCCAGCTACAGCTCTCATTCTCGTGGTCAGACTACTCACACACCCCTCTTGACCCAGCTACAGCTCTCATTCTCATGATCAGACTACTCACACATCCCTCTTGACCCAGCTACAGCTCTCATTCTCATGATCAGACTACTCACACATCCCTCTTGACCCAGCTACAGCTCTCATTCTCATGATCAGACTACTCACACACCCCTCTTGACCCAGCTACAGCTCTCATTCTCATGATCAGACTACTCACACACCCCTCTTGACCCAGCTACAGCTCTCATTCTCATGATCAGACTACTCACACATCCCTCTTGACCCAGCTACAGCTCTCATTCTCGTGGTCAGACTACTCACACACCCCTCTTGACCCAGCTACAGCTCTCATTCTCATGATCAGACTACTCACACATCCCTCTTGACCCAGCTACAGCTCTCATTCTCGTGGTCAGACTACTCACACACCCCTCTTGACCCAGCTACAGCTCTCATTCTCATGATCAGACTACTCACACATCCCTCTTGACCCAGCTACAGCTCTCATTCTCATGATCAGACTACTCACACATCCCTCTTGACCCAGCTACAGCTCTCATTCTCGTGGTCAGACTACTCACACGCCCCTCTTGACCCAGCTACAGCTCTCATTCTCGTGGTCAGACTACTCACACATCCCTCTTGACCCGGCTACAGCTCTCATTCTCATGGTCAGACTACTCACACACCCCTCTTGACCCGGCTACAGCTCTCATTCTCATGGTCAGACTACTCACACACCCCTGTTCACCCGGCTACAGCTCTCATTCTCATGGTCAGACTACTCACACACCCCTCTTGACCCGGCTACAGCTCTCATTCTCATGGTCAGACTACTCACACACCCCTGTTCACCCAGCTACAGCTATCTCCCCATCTCCTTCCCTTCACATAAGGACAATTCACATTCTACTTCGAATAATACTTACCAGATGTACTATTATGATAATGTCTATTATCTAGTCTAGCTCAAAATAAACAATTAAAACTCCGCACTCTCCTGGTCCTGCCCATACTGTGTCCGGGAATACCATAGCCGCAGGTACCGAGTCTATTCCCAATCACAGTCAGATTCGTCTATTTTGCGCTTTTTCAAAGTCGTGTTTTTTAGAGTGCTCAAATTTTGCAATTTAAGCAGTTAATCAGTTGTGTTAGTCGATTACATCGCTGGATTCATGGAGGAACTTGGGAAATCATCACAGGGGCAGGTTGTATCAATCTAGAATTTATACATTCGTGACATAATGACTGTTTGAAATTTCCTTAAATTGGCACATTTTTTATAATGTTAGCCATTGTTGGAGTCGCTTCTGTACCCGTTGACTTTTAGTTTTAATTCGGGTACTCGGTTAATTTTCGCTTGCGACTCGGTTCCTCTAAGATGGATGCGTCCTTGGCCAAGATGGCGGCGCCCATGAATTATGTCGTTCTTGGCTTGGTGTATCCAGGCACTCTGTTGTCGCCGATTTTAGCTCTCGCTTAGTTGTCGAGGGTGTTTGTAGTGATCGGCGATTTATTCTTGGTTATTTAACGTTAGTTAAAGGCTAAGTTGTGTTTTTTAAAAAATTTTCACTCAAAAAAGTTTCAAATATTTCCTGCCTAAGACTTGTTATCATTAATTTAAGAGAAAGTTAATGTGTTTAAGAAATCTTAACTATCAAGTCTATTGTGCGTATTGCTCGTCATCACTTGTCATGTGCAGCGTTTTAATTCTTCTCTGTGTTCGCAGAAACCGAAGAACCCGGACACGTTGTGCCAGAAGTGCAACAGGTTCATGAAACGGAAGTATCTTGGTCATCACTGTGTGGCGTGTGCGAAGTGTAAGGTCGGAAGCCCGTGTGATGTGTGCGCCAAGTGGTCGTCGGCAATGGTGGCTGAGTTTGACAGGGATCGATGGGCGAGGCTGGAGCGTATAGAGAAGGATAAGGCAGTGAAGCGGCAGCAAGCGTCGTTGGTTGGACTGGAAGGTCGGCTGAATGAGAGGATGGATTCAGCACTGGGCGTATGGGCGGCCCAGTTCAAGGCCATGTTTGATTCATTACAGTCCACGGGCCCGGTGAGGCAAGCTGGTGCAGGGCAACCATTAGGTGGTCCGGCTAGTTCTGCTGAGGGTCATGCACCTGACCCTTCTCTGTCCTCGGCTCAAGAGCCGTCGGTAGAGGAGGAAGAATTGCTGTTGATGGAAGACTCCGGCATGCCGGATCTTTCAATGTCGGCAATGCCTAGTACGTCCCAGGGGTCTCCCTCGGGATTTGTACGGGTTTGCCAGGCGGATGGTGATGTCGACGTTCCGTCGGGCATTTTTCATCCGTTATTTGTGCAACCGGATATGCCGGCGGAGCCGTGGTTTGTGGTTCCGACGGCTATCCCGACGGCGTTAGGCGCGGCTCCTATCGGAGTGACAGTGCCAGCCGTGATTGAGGCGGTCGTAGTCCCGGATCCCGTGTTGGTGCCGATGGACTGCGGAGAATCCGTATCCGGCGATTCGTTGGATACTGGTGCTGCTGGTAGTCGCGCTATGGATGCGCTCTGTCCTGGCAGAGACGTTTATCGTAGCGTTCAGCAAGGATCGTCGGTGGCCCTCTCATCTAAGGGAGAGAGGGAGGATGAAAACGGGAGTTCTTTAATGGACGATTCCGCTTTCTGCGCCGAAGCTGAATGGGTGCAGGTCCTTGGATGGATGACCAATCGTCTCGGGTTGGCATCGGATCTAGGATCTCAGCGCGATCCGGCGATGGAGCGGATGTCAGAGCGTGCGGCTAGCGCTCTGTCCAGTGGCTCTTCGGCCATGCCTACACTCCCCTTGGACACGCAGACTTCTGACATGTTGGAAGTTGCGGCATATCGTCTGGTTCAGCCAGACTATGCGTTGCCCAAGGCCCCGAAGGGGATAAGGAGTAGGGTCCGTTTTCCGGAGCAGGCCTATCATCAGTACGCCAGAGTTCCACGGCTTTCCGTTGCGGAACGTGAGGCGCTGAATAGGCCGTTGGCTGGGAAGGCCAAGGGGCGGTCACGTCCCTTGGTTTCTCAGACCAACAAAGACCCGTTTAATGAGCTCACGCTCATTGAGGATGCGGCTAGAGCAGCCATGGCTGCGCTGTCGCACGGGTGTACCGTCTTGCAGGGTATGCTGGACTGCACGGCGGAAGGCGGACAGGTGCCAGAGGCTGCTCCCGGAGTTGTTCGGGACACCATGCGCCTGTCTCAGGATTGCCTGGCCAGGGTGATCACAAGAACTTTAGCAGAGCGACGGAGAATGGTTCTCGATTGTGTGGAACCAGGACCGGAGATGAGGGCAGCGTTATCTTCTGCGCCTTTCATAGGTCCAGGCTTGTTCGGCGGCTCGGCACAACAAGCGCTTTCTAAAGTTGCATCGATGGTGGCGGAGCAAGAGGTGGTCGGCAAGTCGTGGAAGTCGACCAAGAGGACTCAGCCGCAACAGTCCTACCGTCAACACAGACAGGAGCAGCAGAGGCAGCGTCCTAGATCGCCCTTCTGCCCGTGATGCCCATAGGCCATCCGGAGCACAAGGGCCTGGCCGTTCATCCACATACAAGCCCTCTAGTAAGAGGCCGTATGAGGACAACAGGAAGGGTGGCGGTTCGGGCCGTGGCGGCTACCGTAAGGATAGTCGTGGCGGCGGTTCCGGACCGTCATACCACAAGAAGCCGCGGGGCGGCCGTGGGGCTCGTTCCTGACGGGTTTCCGGCGGAATCAATACCGGCGGCTTTGGAAACAAATGGAGTCGAGAATCTTCACCCAAGCGATGTAGCGTCTTGTCGGCTAATCTCGACCGACAACTGTGTGCAGATTCCTTCCGTCGGAGGCAGACTTCAGCTATTCCTAAGCCAATGGGAACAGGTCGTGCGCGACTATTTAGTCTGTCAGTGGATAAGAAACGGCTACGATCCGGACTGGCTCATCCATCAATCGTTAGTTCCGTTAACCTCGACTCCAATATGGACTCCTATTCCAAGGGAATTAGACCGTCTAGTTGCCATTCAGTCAGAGATAGAATCGCTTCGTCAGAAGAAGGCGATTCACCTGGTCGCCGATCAGTCATCACTGGGCTTCTATTCGATTATGTTCCTAGTTCCGAAGCGTACCGGAGGGTGGAGACCAATTCTCAATCTCAAACCGTTGAACAAATTTATTCTTTCTCCCAGGTTTCAGATGGAGACGGTAGCAGCGGTGATGACAGGGCTCAGGAAAGGCATGTGGGCAGTGTCGATAGATCTGAAGGATGCTTATTTTCATATTCCAATGTCAATTCCCTTTCAGAAGTACCTGCGGTTTGCATTCCAAGACAATGTTTGGGAATTCAATGCTCTTCCATTCGGCCTGACCACGGCTCCGAGGGTCTTCACCAAGGTGGTTCTCGCCATGACTTCTTTACTTCGCAGGAGAAACATAGCTGTTCACACTTACATAGACGACTGGCTGCTAAAGGCGGGGAATCCAGTCACTCTGCGCAGCAATCTGAAGGTAGTCCTAGACTTATTGAAGAAGCTAGGATGGATTGTGAATCTAGAGAAATCAGAACTGACTCCATCCCAGGAGTTTGTTTATCTGGGAATTTTTTTCAATCTCAGGGACGGCGTAGCTTTTCCGGCGGAGAGCAGAGTCAGAAGCCTGATTGCAGTATTGGAGTCAGTTTCTCTAGGAGCCTATCTGACGGCGCGTCAATTTCTCAGAATACTCGGTTTACTAGTATCTCTGGAGAAGGTGGTGCCATATGCGGCGCTCAGGCGCAGGCCGATTCAGATGTATTTGATGTCGTTCTGGTCACAGAGAACAGATCCGTTATCTCTGAGAATACCAGTAAAAGAACCATTGATATTCCACCTTCAGTGGTGGTTGTCGGAACAGAATCTCCTGCGAGGTGTTCCTCTACAACCTCCTCAACCTCAGATGTCCATATTCACGGATGCATCGTTGACAGGTTGGGGAGCGGTATTGGACAATCAGTCAGTGTCAGGGGAATGGGATCGGACCAATGCGCAGAAACATATCAATGTGCTCGAGCTATTAGCGGTGGTATTAGCACTGCAGAAGTTCGAGAGTCTAGTTCAAGACAAAATTGTCCTAGTAAGGACAGACAACTCAACAGTGGTGTCTTATTTGAACCGCCAGGGCGGGACAAGATCACCGGAGTTGTGTATGATGGTTTGGAACCTTCTGCTGTGGTGCCAAGAGAGGAATATTATTCTTCGGGCAGCACACATTCCAGGAAGATTGAACATCTTAGCGGATGCTCTCAGTCGAAGGACGGTTTGTCGTCCGACGGAATGGCAGCTCAACCAAGTGGTAGCGGAGGTTCTATTCAAACAATGGGGCAAGCCAAATGTCGACCTATTTGCAATGAAGAAAAACGCAAAGATGGTCACGTACGTGTCACCGATCCCGGACCCGTTAGCTCTAGCAGTAGACGCACTGGCGATAAGTTGGAAGGGAATGTACGCGTATGCGTATCCTCCAACAATTCTCATCCCGAAAGTTCTGGCAAAGATAAGAGAGGGGATGTGCCAAGTACTACTGATCGCTCCTTATTGGCCAGGCCGATCATGGTTTACAGATCTGCTGGACCTTCTGGTCTGCAGTCCAATCCCTCTTCCAGACACAAGAGATGTAATCTCTCAGAACAAGGGTCTGTACCTTCACGACAGACCAGAAATGTTCAAATTGACTGCATGGATGTTGTCAAGCAGCGTGCAATTGAGGGTGGCTTTTCTGAGCAAGCAGCGAAGTTTGTTGCTTCGGCCAGAAGAGTTTCGACCACAAAAACATATAATTATAGAATCAACAAATTTGCACAGTGGTGTGAGAGAAGAGATATTGATCCCTTTTCTGCATCTGTTCAACACGTAGCAGATTTTATCTGTCATTTATACGAAGTTGACAGACTTGTACCTTCTACCCTAGCAGCATATAAGTCTGCATTAGCTTCTGTCATTCCTAGTCTCACCATTGGGGGAGTGGAGAATGACACCTTGAATGAAGTTATCAAAGGAATGAGCAATCTGCGACCTAGACAGCCAATTCCTATCCCATCATGGAATCTATCTCTTGTTCTTCAGGTTTTAGGGCATGCTCCCTTTGAACCGATTAGATCTATTGACATTAAACTGTTAACTATTAAATCAGTTTTCTTGGTTGCAGCAGCGTCGGCGAGAAGGAGAAGCGAGATTCATGCGCTTTCTGCCGAACAAGACCGTTTTGTCGTCACGGGTGAAGGTTTAAGATTACTTCCACGTCTTTGTTTCCTGGCAAAGAATCAGTCACTTAAATATCCAGGACAGTTTAACTAGACATGACCCAAATTCTTGTGCTTGGTGTCCTGTCAGATGTCTAAAGATGTATAAGAAACGTACTTCTGAGTGGAGAGACGACCCGAAATCTCTGTGGTTATGTCTCAAAGCTCCCCATTTACGTGCTTCGAAAGATACTATTTCTCGTTGGATAGTTGACGCTATTCAGATGTCGCACAAGATCGCTACAGGAAAGCAGATTGATCGTGCGAATGCCCATGAGGTCCGAGCACTAGCAGCATCATCGGCCCTTTATAAGGGTGTCTCTTTAGAGCAGGTGATGTCTGTAGCACAATGGCATGCCGAGTCGTCATTCACTGATTTCTACCTTCGAGACATCTCCAGCACACTTAATCCAGTAGCCGTCGCCAATCTGTCGAACCTAAACTAAGCCACGTCCGACCACTACTTCGCACACATCACAAAAGCCTTCCGCCTACACTGACCAAGCGCTATGCACATGACTGAGTACGACCGTGGATTGGGCCTAGCTCCTGTGATGATCAATAACAGATCGACCACTCAAAAATGGTGAGTGTTTACATTAATTAAGTGACTATAAATATGTTTACTTCCAGTCGAAATACCAGACTGAGTAAGTGAATAGTCTGGTACAAGAGTATATTTATCCTCTCATACAGACATGAGACTCATTCCAATTTGAAAATCTAATCGATATACTGATAGTTTTTTCAAAGATTTGAAGTTGTAGTAGCTTCTTTGCACTCTACTGGACTGCCCTAGCTGAGACTTGGGGCTGACACGGGTCTGGTGGGTGTTGCATCCCCATGGACATCCCTCTGGTTTTGTGCGGACAAAAGAGGGGGGGGAGCGCGGTCTAGACCATGGAAGTTTAGCACTCTATGAGTCAGATAGCAGAACCCAAGCGTATGCCAGGGTTTTAGTCTCTTCACAACCTTCTCTGTTGGATGGTTGATGAGTGCTGGTTCGAGCCTCACCTCCTCCCACCGGCATTTCCTGGCTGTCGAAATCCGGAGTTTATCATAATAGTACATCTGGTAAGTATTATTCGAAGTAGAATAAAAAAAGCATCCGCTTTTGTTTCTACGAGAATTCTTAATACTTACCAGATGTACTATGGCCCTGCCTCAGCCGCCCCGCTGAGGTGAGGCTGAGCTGCTTTCGCAGTTTGCCAAGGCAAATATAAGACGAATCTGACTGTGATTGGGAATAGACTCGGTACCTGCGGCTATGGTATTCCCGGACACAGTATGGGCAGGACCAGGAGAGTGCGGAGTTTTAATTGTTTATTTTGAGCTAGACTAGATAATAGACATTATCATAATAGTACATCTGGTAAGTATTAAGAATTCTCGTAGAAACAAAAGCGGATGCTTTTTTGAGTCACCATTTCCAATAGCACATGTGCCTACTGTTTAAAACCAGTCCAAATTTCTCTCTCCCTCTCTCAAACAGATTATTATGTACAGACTTTTGCACACACCGCGCACGCACGCACGCACGCACACACGCATGCATGCACATACCTTCGCTCTGTCTCGTATACACACACTCTTTCAACTTCACTCCTCCCTCCCTCTTTCTCCCTCACTCTCTCACTCTCCCTCCCTCCCTCCCTCCCTCTGTCTGTCCATCCCTCTCTCCCTCCCTTCCTCCACTCACTCCTTCTCTCTCTCTCCATCGCTCCCTCCCCTCCCTCACTCCTATCTCCTCTCGCCCGCCCTCCCTCTCCTCTCTCTCCTTCCCTCCCACCTTCTGTTCCCCTCTCTTCTCCCTCCTTCCCTCCCTCCCCTCTCCACCTAAATGAGCATTGTTGGTAAATGGCAAGATATTTTGCTGGTACTTGCAGGCATTAAATAAGGAACTTGAGGAGCTTCAACTGCAGAATAATGACCTTGAAGCAGCATTGCATAAGCTTCAGCAGATTAAAGCTGCTGAGATTCAAGCATTCCAGCAGCAGTTATCTGCCCTTGAAGACAACCTGGCACAACAGAGAGCTTCACAAGACAAAGAACGAGAGCTGAGTCGAGAACTGAGTTTGGAACTGGAGTTAGAACGTGGCCGTGTGTCAGGTATTGTCATGATGTCTTATAACTTACATGTAACTCACTTAGGATTGTAAGCTTTAGGTTTTGTATTTAGTCTTATTGTTTGTTCGCTTGATGGTCATGTTGGAATTTGTGCATTTGACATCATGAGAACATACTTACCTCCCTAACACTCTTGATATACTAGTATATCGGCTCTAAATTCAATAATATTCAGAATTATAAAAAGTTAGGTGCCCCTAATGGGCAGGTGGAAGTACACAGTCATGCACATGACAAACACCACCCTCTGCGCATGCGCACACCGGTACTTCCGTTTTCTAATATATTGGCTGAAGAAGCAACATGGGAAAATCTTCACAGGCTCTTTTACTGAATTCTACTAGAAACTTATCATCCCTGTCCATCATGGCTGATGCAAAACTATTGGAGGAGGAGTCCTCGTCATCATCCAAGGTGACATTGTTCCGGGCTTTTATTTAAGACTTGTAACTTTTGTGTGTTACCGGTTTTCGTCGCGGCCGTTTCGGCGGTACCGCGTTTTCAGGCGCTGGGAATCCTTGTAAATTTGTTCCCAGCGCCTAGGGCTATTAATCTCTTGTGTTTTATGCTTACAGGTTTGTCTTGTGTCTAAACAAGGATGCCTGGTCTTATCCAGAAGGTTGTTCATGTCCCAGGGTGACTTATCATCGTAATATGTCTACGGGTTGGAGATATAATAAATTAATAAATAAAATATCTCCTTCCTTTTGTCCCATCCCCCTCATCACTTCTCCTGGAAGAGGAGTCTCGGCGGATGGAGGGACGTGTTTTTTTCCTGCACAAGAGGATGGTTGCCTGTGCTCAGGCTAAGGGAGTGTATTAATTATGGCGCATAATTATTTGAAAATAATTACAATTTTCTGCTGCCTTTTGCTATTGCACTATATTCTCTCTTGCGTGTGCATGGGTTCTCGAGTATATATAATTTAATATTATATTATTCGGGAGCTGAGAATGTCTGTAAGATCTAGATATTTCTTGCATTTTTTTCTGACGTCCCCTCTCCTTGAAGGAGCTTTTGCATTGAGGTTTGATGTCATAATCAACCAGAGTTTTCTCTTTCCTTGATGTCATAATCTTAGTTTAGAGAAGTCTGTGATGTGTTCATCTCCCTGTTTATTAAGAGTGTGGAGAGATATCTGGATAGTCATAATCTTTCTCTCTCTCTCTCTCTCTCTTAATTTGGGGTTCTGGTTGTATTTGGTGTTTTATTAACTAGAGAAGTCACCTGTCCCGTCAGGGTGGTCATAAAAGTAGATGTCTTCTCTCGAGTTTGTTTTGGTTTCTACTAAATAGTCCATTAACAAGGCTTTGAAACTATCATACTCATTGTCTTCGTATCCCTCCCTTTCAGAAGTGTCCATCCTGTCTGAAGACCATGAAAGCTAGATTCTTCCCCCACCCTTGCCAGCTGTGTTCAGCTTGTAGGCTGTCTAACAAATGTGTTATTTGTAAAGAGTGGGGGTGGGGGGGATCTAACCTCTGAATTCTTCTCTTTGCAGGCGAAGATGATGGCGGAGGAGGGGAAGAAGGAGGGTAAGAAGAAGGCCTCTGAGAAGGGTGGGCTCGAGGCCTTCAAGGTTGAGTTAGTGAGTGAGATGCGCAGGACTTTGAAAGACCTGATGCCTGACATGCTTCGCGGTATGTTGCCTGGCACAGGTGTTTCAACTTCCTGCGCATCGACCTCAGTGCGGGTAGCCCCCGTCCCTGGATCATGGCCTATTAGCTCGGACAAAGTGTTTAGTGATCCAGGGGCAGCCGTCTTGGACCCAGGTTTGATGTTCGCATCGCCTGGGGTGCCAGCGGCGCGAGAAGCATCAGGCGGGACCCGACCAGCGGGCCTGACCACGATCACTCGCGGAGTAAACTCATCATCTGCCTTCGAGCAGTCTCCTGGTCAGTCTGGATTAGTTTTCTTTACTAATCCAGAGTCTAACTTTCCTGACCAGGAAGATGATGAGGACTACCTGCTCGATCCACAGGTTGACCATGAAGACATGGATGTGAACGTCTACACTCCTCTCTTGGGGAGTGTGAACGCTCGCACCTATGGCACTGTTCCCTCGGGGGCAGGTTTCATGGTTAAGCCTGTGGCCCGCATTGGAGCAGACGGCCGGCCGTATAAGATTCCATGGTTGGACGTGGAGTCTCATACGGACGTTCCGGGCCGCGCTGGTGTGCATGAACCCCCTCACACAAGTGCGGCCTTGGTGCCTGGTTTGCCTATGGAGAATGCTATGCCAGCCCTCGCGGGCCCGTATACATTCCCTGGTCAGCCAGGTTCGTCTATAGCTGCCTCCTCGGCCATACCTGCAAATGCCATTGAGGATGACGAGGGCCCGCTGCTCGTTGGCAATTCGCAGGTAGCCACGGATGAAGACTGGTCAGAGGCGTGTGCGTGGCTCCTTGCTGTAAGACCAGAGCTCGCCGTGGATGAGACGGCCGCCGGTAACCCTCGGGCATGGTTACAGGCGAAGCCGTTGGCCAGCACGGCTCTGTCTCTGTCGTACGCTGAACATATCTTAGATATGTTCTCGGCGGCAGAGGAGTCAATCAGACCGAGAGGTCGCCTCGCGAGGTAGCTAGGCGATGTCGGGTTACTGCTAGTCAGTATGCTCGATATGGCCTAGCACCCAGACCGAGCGCGGACGACCGCGCCGCTCTGGGGAAAGATACGCGGCCGGGTTCCCGTGCTGACACGGGAGAGTTGTGCACGGGCGCTATGCGCTCGGCGAATGCCGCCTTGCGCGACACCGAGGAGAGCTCGCGAGCGGCGATCAGTGCGCTGTCGCATGTCTCTCAGCTGCTATCGGGGGTGGTAGCAGCGTCGGTGCAACAACAGCCTAGTCCCGTGACAGTCCAACGAGCCATCCAGGATGGCATCAACCTGGCGTTGGACTGTCTGACTAGGTAGGTCACAAAGTCACTGAGAACGAGGCGCACTTTTGCATTGGACAATTAGTGCCCGTCTCAGGAGCTCAAGTCGCGCTTGCGCGATGGCCGGCCCTGGACTCTTTGGAGGTGAAGGTTGTCGGCACCTCCAGGAGACAGTGACTTTGGTGAACAGTTTGAACTGCTGCGCAGAGAACACGTGCGTGTTCAGCCCTCGGCTGCTCGACAGCCGTACGGCCGTGGCGGTGCTGGCAGTGTCAGGCCAGCAGGCCGGCCGGTTTCAGAGACCGCGTCGGCTACGCCAGCAGCAGCGTGCTGTTGTACGACAGCCAGCACCTCAAGCGCAGCCAGCCAGCCAGCCAGACAGCAGCCCAGCAGCAGCGTGCTGTTGTACGACAGCCAGCACCTCAAGCGCAGCCAGCCAGACAGCAGCCCGCACACCGTGGTGCACGTGGCGCTGCTCGCGGCGCGTGGTAACCGGGCCTGATGCAAGAAAATTTTTTCCGGTTATCACAAGTACCACTCGGGTGTTGCCACTCGTACCAGAGACACACCCACTTCTAAAATTTATGGGCACCCCGTCAACCCTAGGTGCACCAGTGGGAGGTCGTTTGACTTGTCACATTCAGAAGTGGGCACGGTTAATTCAGGACCGCTTAGTCTTGCAATGGCTTTCGCACGGATACAGTCCAGAATGGATAATAGGTACGCCGTTGCATTTGTCTCTGGTACTGGTCTGGACTCAAATTCCAAGAGATCCAGACAGGCGGTTGTGCATAGAAGAGGAGATAAAATCTCTAATTCTAAAAGAAGCAATTCAACCGGCGCAGGATTGCCCGGGCTTCTATTCAACTGTGTTTCTTGTGGCGAAGAACACCGGGGGTGTGGGGGGGGGGGGGGGGGGTGTGGAGACCAATTCTCACCCTCAAGCCTCTAAACAAGTTTTTAGACACACCGACTTTCAAAATGGAAACAGTAAGATCGGTGTTGTTGGGGTTAGAGAAGGGATGTGGACAGCATCTATAGATCTCAAGGATGCTTATTTCCACATCCCAATTGCAAGGAGTTTTCGTCGGTTCCTGAGATTTGCTTTTCAGGGATGCCAATGGGAATTCAAGGTTCTTCCATTCGGCATCTCAACGGCTCCAAGGGTCTTCACTCGAGTGGTACTTGCTATCACGGCATACCTCCGCAGGAGAAATATAGCTGTTCACACTTACATAGACGCCTGGTTGCTGAAAGCACACAACCCAGAAAGTTTGACAGCAAATCTGGAGATAGTTTTGGAAACTCTCACAGATTTAGGCTGGATAATCAACTTTCAGAAATCAGAGCTGACTCCATCCCAGAAGTTTGTTTACCTGGGTATGTTCTTCGATCTGGAGATAGGATATGTTTATCCGTCCCAGGAGAGAGTGGAAAGTCTCCTCTCGTGCATTCAGTTGGTTTGCAACAGTCGTTATATTCTAGCACGGGTCTATCTGAGAATGTTAGGTCTGATGGTTTCGATGGAACCGGTCATTCCTTAGGCAGCCTTACGCAGGCGGCCGATTCAATTGTTTCTCATGACTCAGTGGACGCAGAGTTCAGGATCACTGGACTCGCGCATTCAAGTGTTGGACCCTCTCATTCATCAGCTTCATTGGTGGATGGAGAGAGGAAATCTCCTGGCGGGGGTCATGCTGACCCCTCCCCACCCGCAAGTAGCGATGTTTACGGATGCATCGATGGAGGGTTGGGGAGCTTGCCTGGAAGAAGCCACTATATCAGGGCTTTGGAATCTGGAACAGTCAAAGGAACATATCAACATTCTAGAATTGTGGGCTGTAGTTCTAGGCCTGGAACACTTCCTAAGGGAAGTGGAGGGAAAATTTGTCATGATACGTTCAGACAACTCTACAGTAGTGAGTTACATAAACCGCCAGGGCGGAACGAAGTAGCCCAGTCTCTGTATGATGACATGGAAGCTGCTTTGCTGGTGCATGGATCATATGATCACCTTGAAAGCAGTTCATATTCCGGGAAGGCTGAATCTGTTAGCAGACTCATTGAGCCGAAGGATGAGTATTCTGCCTACGGAATGGCAACTAAATCAATGTGTGGTGGATCACCTGTTCAATCATTGGGGAAAGCCCAACATAGATTTGTTCGCAATGAAGAAGAATGCGAAGATGATGACGTACGTTTCTCCGATTCCAGATCCAAGCGATATCGCAATAGATGCGCTAGCTATCAGTTGGAAGGGAATGTATGCATACGCATACCCTCCAACAATCCTGATTTCAAGAATCCTTCAGAAGATCAGACAAGAGGAATGGCAAGTGCTTCTGATCGCCCCGAATTGGCCAAGCCGATCATGGTTTACGGATCTGCTGGACCTTCTGGTTGGCAATCCGGTTCCTCTGCCGCTGATGGACGATATTATCTTCCAGGGCAAGACCCTTCACAACAATCCGTCAATGTTTCAATTGACTGCATGGATGTTGTCAAACAATCCACGATTAAGGAGGGCTTTTCTGAGCAAGCAGCCAATTTCATGGCCGGAGCCAGGAGGGGGTCAACCTCCAGAGCTTATAATTATAAAATCAACAGATTTGCAGAATGGTGCTCAAAGAGATGTATCAATCCGATGGAAGCATCTATTCAGGTAGTAGCTGATTTTCTCTGTCACCTGTATGATACCTATAGTCTTAAACCTAATTCTATTGCTGGATATAAATCAGCATTGATGACTGTTATCCCTTGCTTGGCAAAGAGGGGAAGTGATGAAGTAAGTGTTTTAAATACTCTTATTAAAGGTATGGGCAATCTCAGACCAAGAAATCCTCCACTGACACCGTCATGGAGTCTTTCTCTGGTTCTGCAGGTTTTGAGTGATAAACCTTTTGAACCACTTAGTGCTATATCTGTAAAACTATTGACACTTAAAACTGTATTTTTAGTTGCGGCAGCATCAGCCAGACGCAGGAGTGAAATTCATGCCTTGTCTGCTGACCCTGACCGTTATATAGTTACAGGTGAAGGCCGTAAGCTTCTACCAAGATTGAATTTCTTGGCTAAGAATCAATCTTTAAAGTATCCGGGTAAACCTATTATTTTACCTGCCTTAACCAGATATGATCCTGGTGCTAAAGTATGGTGTCCGGTCCGTGCTTTAAATAAGTACAAGAGAAGAACTCAGGTTTGGCGGACGGACCCATGTTCCCTATGGTTGTCATATATTGAACCCCATGGTAGGGCGTCAAGAGACACTATTTCCAGATGGATAGTAGAATGTATCCAATTCTGTCATAAAACAGCCACTGGAATCCAGGTAGATAGAGCCAAGGCTCATAGTGTCCGTGGTGTGGTAACTTCCACGGCATTATTTAATGGTGTTTCTATTGAAGACATTATGTCAGTAGCCCAGTGGCATTGTGTATCAAGTTTTACCGACCATTACCTTCGTGACACTTCTAACCCACTCGCCGTCTCAGTTCTAACCCACTCGCCGTCTCAGTTCTCAGAAAATAAAATATTAATGCAGAGGTTTATGTTTGTAAATAGTTTCCTCCTCTGCTATTTTCAAATATCACATTTGTTGGTAGGGTATCCCTACTATTAGCTGGTACATTTCTCTTCATCCGGTGGGGGAAGAGATGAGTACCGTGTCCAAGACATCAGAGGTCAGTGGTTATGACCATTTTTTTATTTTTTTGTCTTGGTGATGGTGTCATTTTTATTTTTTAATATGGTGATGGTTAATGTCTCTTAATTGTGGTTCTTTCAGAGAGTTTTTGAAATAGAAGCAATTCTTCTTTTTCCAATGTCTAGTAATACTTTTCATGAAGTATTAGAGAACGTGCTAGTCATTTAGAGCAGCGTTTTTTCCTAAACCTTCCTCAGAAAGAGGGGGGGGGGGCGCATTTGCCTTTTGATCAATCTCTCTTCATCGGTCGATTATCCGATGCAAAATTCTAATCCTGGTTGTGGCTTCAGTCACAATTTGAGATGGTTTAAATCTCTTGAGAATTCAAAGAGCCTAGTCTCTTCGAGGGTGTGCTGGTTTTCAGGACCTTGCCTCCCTCCCACCAAAATTTACTTTCAAATTCTGGTTTTTATCAAGAGTGTTAGGGAGGTAAGTATGTTCTCATGATGTGAAATAAGTAAATTTATCAAATTTCTTTTTCACGAGTGAGATGACATACTTACCTCCCTAACAGGATCCCGGCCTCGGCACCCCACGGAGGCCTGGTCCTTTGGCTATTGAATAGTTGCTTCTATGTCAGCCAATATTTAGTAACGGAAGTACCGGTGTGCGGATGCGCAGAGGGTGGTGTTTGTCATGTGCATGACTGTGTACTTCCACCTGCCCATTAGGGGCACCTAACTTTTTATAATTCTGAATATTATTGAATTTAGAGCCGATATACTAGTATATCAAGAGTGTTAGGGAGGTAAGTATGTCATCTCACTCGTGAAAAAGAAATTTGATAAATTTACTTAATTTCCAGTAGATTCTTTTCTCAACAATTTAGGTAATTTTAAATCAAACCTGTCTGACATGACCATGGAAGGACAATATAGAGATATACTTCCAAATTTGTATCATATTTGGGCAGTCATCTTGCACAGGGAGTCATTGTAGTCAAAATATGACTTCATTAAACATTGAGCCAGAACCAAGTTTGGCTGCACAGACCTGAGGTTATGCTTCCAAACCTATATCTAGAAATCTGCTTGTCAATTTTTGCAGCAGTCATCTCAGATTTCTCAGAATTTTGAGGAAATTCTATAAAGCTCCTCTTTAACTGATGATTAAGCCAGACTTTACTGGGAGAATTCTAGGTCAGGAGACCTATCAGTTTTGTGTGCAGAAATCTGATTATTAATTTGGTCATTTGCGGTCTTAGAATTTCATAGCTTTACATGAAGTTATTTTAAGAAAGACTACAGAACTACTGGTCTGATTTGAACTAATGTCTGTGGGAATAACCCTTCAGAGTAGAATTAAAATTTTGTCTTTTACCATGAGTAAGTTTTAAGAATACTGTTTGTTCAAATGGACCAAATGAGTGACACAAGCCCTTGAGTCTGTTTTATTGACTGTCTGAGTACTGCAATCCACCAGATAATACTTTCAATGGGCAATAAAAAAATAAAATAAAAATGTCAGAATTTGATCTCAATACTACGATGAGCTGCGTGGTTCATGTTATTAGCCCTTTAAGTCTCAATACAACCGTGAACTGTGTGGTTCATGTTATTAGCCCTTTAAGTCTCAATACTACCGTGAACTGCGTGGTTCATGTTATTAGCCCTTTAAGCCTCAATACTACCGTGAACTGCATGGTTTATGTTATTAGCCCTTTAAGCCTCAATACTACTGTGAACTGCGTGGTTAATGTTATTAGCCCTTTAAGCCTCAATACTAACATTAGCTGCATGGTTCATGTTATTAGCCCTTTAAGCCTCAATACTACCGTGAACTGTGTGGTTCATGTTATTACCCTTCATGCCTAAATACTACAGTAAGCTGCGTGGTTCATGTTATTAGCCCTTTAAGCCTCAATACTAACATTAGCTGCGTGGTTCATGTTATTAGCCCTTTAAGCCTCAATACTACCATGAACTGTGTGGTTCATGTTATTACCCTTCACGCCTAAATACTACAGTAAGCTGCGTGGTTCATGTTATTAGCCCTTTAAGTCTCAATACTACCGTGAACTGCGTGGTTCATGTTATTAGCCCTTTAAGCCTCAATACTAACATTAGCTGCGTGGTTCATGTTATTAGCCCTTTAAGCCTCAATACTACCGTGAACTGTGTGGTTCATGTTATTACCCTTCACGCCTAAATACTACAGTAAGCTGCGTGGTTCATGTTATTAGCCCTTTAAGTCTCAATACTAACATTAGCTGCATGGTTCATGTTATTAGCCCTTTAAGCCTCAATACTACCGTGAACTGTGTGGTTCATGTTATTAGCCCTTTAAGCCTCAATACTACAGTAAGCTGTGTGGTTCATGTTATTAGGCCTTTAAGCCTCAATACTACAGTAAGCTGCATGGTTCATGTTATTAGGCCTTTAAGCCGCAATACTACCATGAGCTGCGTGGTTCATGTTATTAGCTCACCTGGCCAGAATGGCCAAGTAAGCTTATGGCATGGCAACCGTCCGGCTGTCAACCTTTGCTTAAAAACGCTACTCTTCATTAACCGCTTGGCGGATTTCAAATTAATTTGTTATGAATGATCCTATTGGGGTAGGCCTTAGAACTTATATACAGAATTTTGATTGGTCAATTTTTTTGGAGACCATCTTGAAATTTCCGAAAAATGGCGGGAAATCGTTTAAAACGCTACTCCTCATTAACTGCTATGGCAATTTCAACCAGACTTGGCTGGGAGGATAGTATGCTGGTATGGTTAAGAACTTGTATACAGAATTTTGATTGGTCAATTATCCCGGCGGCCGTCATGGATTTGCTCAGAGTTTCTGGAAATCACTTAAAAGCCTACTCCTCGATAACCAATTAGCCGATTTCAATCAAACTCGGGTGGAAGAACCCTAGTATAGGATGCGTCAGAACATGTATACATAATTTTGATTGGTCATTTTTTTCGGTGGCCATCTTGAATTTTCCGAAAAATGGTGGGAAATCCTTTAAAACACTACTACTCATTAACTCCTTGAGCAATTTCAACCAGACTTGGCTGAAAGGATACTAGGCTGGTAGGTTTCAGAACTTGTGTACAGAATTTTGATTGGTCAATTTTTCAGGTGGCCATCTTGGATTTTCTGAAAATATTTGTAAATCAGTTAAAAGGCTACTCCTCATTAACCGCTTCAACGAGTTCAAGCAAACTTGGTTGGAAGGACCCTAAAGTGATATACTTCAGCGCTTGCATACATAATTTTTATTGGTCAATTTGTTCGCTGGCCATCTTGCATTTTCCAAAAAAAATGCCTGAAAATCGTTTAAAATGCTACTTCTCATTAACTGCTTGGACAATTTCAACCAGATTGGTTGGAATGAGCCAAGGGCAGTAGTCTTCAGAACTTGTATACAGAATTTTGATTGGTAGATTCTTCCGGCGGCCGTCTTGGATTTTCTGAACATTTTGGGAAATCAATTAAATGGCTACTTATCATTAACCGCTTGGCCGATTTCAACGAAACTCGGCTGAAAGAACCCTAGGCTGGTATGCGTCAGAACATGTATACAGAATTTTGACCTCTTGATTTTGATGGTGGCTATCTTGGGTTTTTCTGAAAAATGGAAATTTTTATAAAATGCTACTACTCATTAATCGCATGGGCAATTTCAACTAAATTTGACTGAAAGGATCCTATTGTTGTAGCCTCTAGAACCTCTATTCAGAATTTTGATAGGTCAATGTTTTGCCAGCCATCTCTGATTTTCTGAAAGTTTTCCGGAACCATTTAAAAACGGTACTCCTTCAATCAATAGCCTGATTTCAACAAAGCTTGGGTGGAACGATCCTATGATGGTAGGCTTCAACATATTAAACGAGAATCTTGATTGGTCAATTTTTTTTAGTGGCCATCTTGGATTTTCCGAAAATCATCCGTCATGTCTATTTAAATGCAAATGGTTTAAATGCTAATGGTCCAGGTGAGTGCCACAGGCCCTTGGGCCTCTTGTTAGCCCTTTACGCCTCAATACTACAGTAAGCTGTGTGGTTCATGTTATTACCCTTCACGCCTAAATACTACAGTAAGCTGTGTGGTTCATGTTATTAGCCCTTTAAGAATTTCCATTTGCAGACCAAGAGGTTATTTTTGAATATTTATCACTAGAATGACTGGCTCGGTGATCATGCCAGTTGTCCCAGTGATAAATCTTCAAAAATCATCTTCTCTTGATCTGCAAATAAACATTTCTCGAGATCTCCGTAGAAGCCATGTTTTGCTGCCTTCGTGGTTATGTGGTTAATGTTTATTGCTAGGTTTGATGCAGATGCAGAACAGTTTACAAGAACGTGTGTCGGGTCTCGAGGCAACTATGATAGAGAAAGACGTGGTGTTGAAACAAAGCACGGAACGGCTACAGGTAAGCATGCTAATTCGGGTGCCGTGTCACTATCGTATCTCTATAACAATAAATATACACAAAATGCAGTTATGAGTTCACAATTACTATGCATCATAGTGAATAATTAGCCAGGAAATTAACATGTATGTTCTTTGACGGCGCATTTGAATATTATTTCATTGTTGTCCACAATGATATGTAATGTGAATAGCACATGTGCAATCTCGGCACAGATGTACATGGGGGTGAGTGGGGTGGGGAGGGGGGGGACGTATTCACGTCGTAAAACATGTGTAAATCTGGCATAAGTCCCAGAAAATTTACAACTGGAATGACTGGCTCAGTAACCGAGCCAGTCGTTCGAGTTGTAAGTTATAGATATCTATGGGTGAACCTACCACGTGACCGAACAAATTGTTCGGCGAACTGAAAATATTAGCTTAAAAGGACAAGATGTGAATCCTATTACCTGTATATTAATATTAACCTAAATGTGTCTAGCTCAAGAATAGTTAGAGCACATTTTGTCAAATGTTTCTAGTTTGTTTCTGTTTTCTAATCCCTATGTTCTTGACTACGTGTAGAGTTTGGAGCATGAACATGAGAGTATCATCTCATCGCACAGTTCTGGCATAGAGAGACTAGAGTCTGCCTTACAGACGGAACAAAACAAGCACAGAGAGAGCCGCAAACAGGTAAGTCATTGACTTTCTATGATAAGATAATCCGCCATCTACCATGGGGAAATATAAGAGTTTCCAGTAAAATGATCTTCCAAATGGCCATCAGCTTTGATGTTTGCTTAATTTCAAATAGGAATTTAAATATTTTGAAAATAATTTATTACTTTCATTAATTGCAATGGCAGATTCATTCCGATCAGATAAACTGCCGAGTACTTTATACTTACTACATTTGTAATTTTACTTTCAAACACTGTTGCTTCATATGGCAGCAAGTTTTTTCATGACAGATTAGCTTCAAAATGTTGAACAGCTTTCCAGTACACTAGTTTAATTCCACAGCCTTTATAAACTTGTCTGCTATACCAAAATGGTTGATGCCTTGACTTATCAATGGCATTGTCCTTTGATCTTTATCACCACACCTATATGAATTGAATTTAGCTAGAGTATAATTGCTGAGCAATGATGTCCTAAGCTGGCCTTATCAATAGAATATAAAGAAAACAACAGGACATGCTGTTAACACATGCTGTGGCAGATTTGAGCTTTCTTTACAATTCAACATTTGCTGTTTTTAATCCTTTAATGCTAAAGCTGGACTAAACACTTTCACCTACGTTCCACTTTCGCCTACGTTCCACTTTCGCCTACGTTCCACTTTCGCCTACGGTAAATTTTGGGAAACTAGCGTAGGCGAAAGTGGAATAGTGTGCAGTAGGATTGTGTTCATTGTGTTGGGAAAAAAGAAAAATAACAAATACTTAGCAATAATTTTAATAATTTTAGATATTCTATCATATTTTACTAAACCAAGATATTCTATAACATTCTATAAAAATATATTCTTGTGTATATAGTATAAAATAGTGAGATTAACTCCACACAATAGATCTCACTAATCCCCCCTCGTAGGCGAAAATACACGTAGGCAAAAGTGGAATGTAGGCGAAAGTGGAATAAACCGAGAAATGTCCATTTTCAGACAAATATAAGATATTTTAGAAAATTTACCACTGGAATGACTGGCTCAATAACCAAGCCAGTAATTTGAGTGGCAAATTTTCTAAGATAATCTCATGGTCTGCAAATGGACATTTTCTGTGAGAAAACTAAAGTTTATTTCAGCAAATTTATTCTTTAAAAGGTAACAGTTAATTATATAATGATTTAGTAAACAACCTGTTTCTGTATAGGATTTTGATTAAAGGTTTTCTGATGTAGCAATAACATTCAGATTATCATTTCTAAAATATCACATATACAGATATAGTGTGGGTTAGCCCTTTAATGGTCAAGATTGGTCAGGAAATGTCTATTTTGGAGCCTACAAGATTCATATTTGAAAATTTACGACTGGAATGACTGCCCCAATAATCAAGCCAGTCATTCCATGGCAAATTTCTAAATAAATATCACTGATGCTTGGAAATAAAGTTGTTGCCCATGGCATCGGCATCTTCCAGTAAAATTAGCTTTAATATATTCAACAGCTTACCTGAATGATTACATTGAAATTGGGATATTGGAGTGTCACGTGTATAACAGTAGCTATGTCGCAAATTAAGAAAATTGTAATAAATTTGGTAAGAAAGTTTGACATGTTGAAAAGTAACTGACAGTTCAGTTACTTTTGTAATGTAACTGGTTACATTTCAGTTACAGTAACTGAGAAATTCTTCAGTTACAAGTTACTTCAGTTACATGAAAAATGTAATTACGTTACAGTCAGTTACAAGTTACAGTTACCCCAGCCCCGAGTCGGGTGAAGAGAGAGAGCTGCAAACAGGTAAGTCAGGCGTAGAGAGAGCCGCAAACAGGTAAATCAAGGGTGGAAAAGGACTAGAGTCTGCCTTACAGACAGAACAAAGCAAGCATAGAGAGAGCCACAAATGGGTAAGTTACGGGCAGAATAGAACTAGAGTCTGCCTAACAGACAGAACAAAGCCAGCATAGAGAGAGCCGCAAACAGGTCAGTTAGGGGCAGAATGGAACTAGAATCTGCGTAACAGACAGAACAAAGCAAACACAGAGCCACAAACAGGTAAGTCAGGAGTCTGCCTTACAGACTGGCAAACAGGTAAGTTAGGGGCAGAATGGAACTAGAATCTGCCTAACAGACAGAATAAAGTAAGCATAGAGAGAGCCGCAAACAGGTAAGTCAGGGGGGAAATGGAACTAGAGTCTGCCTAACAGACAGAACAAAGTAAGCATGGAGAAAGCCGCAAACATGTAAGTCAGCGGTGGAATGGAACTAGAGTCTGCCTAACAGACAGAACAAAGCCAGCATAGAGAGAGCCATAAACAGGTAAGTCAGGGGAGGAATGGAACTAGAGTCTGCCTAACAGCCCGGCAAACAGATAAGTCAGGGGCAGAATGGAGCTAGAGTCTGCCTAACAGATAGAACAAAGCAAGCATAGAGAGAGCTACAAACAGTAAGTCTGCCGAGGAATGGAACTAGTCTGCCTAACAGACAGAATAAAGCAAGCATAGAGAGATCCGCAAACAGGTAAGTCAGGGGAGGAATGGGACAACACAGTAGTGATGAATAATATTTATTATAAGCTTTAGTCATGGGTGAGGCTTTTTAGATTTGTATCATAAATCGTATATATTGTTCCTGTTGGATTGGTCTGGACAATCATACAGAGACATTGAGTATGATACTGTAGCATTGCAGAATACATCTAAAAGTGACTTGATAAAGATAAATGCCTAAAATTCTTCAAATATCTCAGAAAATAGGAACAATTCATGAATCTAGTTTCTCAGTCAATTTTATGACGTCATGAATGACTCGATTTAGTCTGTCTTAACGCTTAATAGTCCGTCAGATTGTACGATTTGTATGTCTACTATTTCATAAACATGCTGTTGAATATTCTAAAACTAATTTGCAACAGCAACCAACCAAATTAGTTTCAAAATATTCAACAGCTTACCTGTATAATTTTCTGGAAATTGAGAATTAGAGAGTGTAGGGATCGATCGATGCCAAAACAGGCAATGCGTGGGTGGAGCATAGCTAGAGGTGGGCGGGGCATAGCTACGATTAGATTCCTCTATTAGCAAAGTGCTATTGATACACCATGTGCCTCTAGCGATTATAGGCATTATTTCTTATCACATGACCGGCTTCATGTATCGCATCATTAGCAGTTGCAGTTTCATACATTCATAATGAGGGACAATTAGCGCATTCTATCCTGGAGTAATTACTGCGGAAAATAGATGCTATTTAATTATGCTTGATTATGCTGACAAATACAGCAACCTCATGGCCAAAAGCCACCAGATAATAATTTCAATGGGCAATAACTCGGAGCCTGCGGAATATTTTGAAAACAATTTAACTAAAAGTTGTAGCCAACCCCATGGAAAATATAGTCTGGAATCCAGACAGTATGTGATTAACCACCATTAGCTCTCACATGTACGACGGACTAGAGACATGAAATTGTTTTCGATACAGACTAACTATTTTGTTGAATATTTAAAAAATAATTTGCCTGGATGCAATTGCTAGCTTAGGCAGCGATTGGCTGCCAGTCAAATTATTTACAAAATATTCAACCGCTTTCCTGTATGAGTTGCCTGAAATTGGATACATATAAAGTGATGATAGGTGACATGGAATCCTGTATTACATGGTTAGCTTTTCACCTATTTTTTCCAGTTACCTAGCTTTCAAATTTCAGGATCTGTCCACGTACTACGCCATGTTTCTCTGATATCAATGGCAATATTTAAATTTTGTCATGTATTTATGATGTTTTTCAGATTGGGATAAAAGTTGCCGAGGCCAAGAAAGCTCGTCGTCAGCATGCCACTTTACGGCTGGAGCAGGAACAGCTGCAAAATGATCTGGAAAATACAAAACAGATGCTTATTGAGCTGCAGGCGAACATGAGCCGGGTGACTGACAGTGAGAAGGCTCAGCGTGTCGAGACAGACAGGCTTCAGGTACACATTGCATTGCATTGTGGGACTATACAACACTGTTATTCCAGTACTGGTATCTTGCCATATATGTTGCTAATTGCATTATACCCAGTCACATGTTATGTTATATCACGATGGGGATTTTGATGAGTGACAGACGCAAGTCCAGGCACAGACCTACCCATTCACCAATTAGCCAAATGCAAGTAAAATTGAGATCTGGCTAATAGAAAGCAGGATTGGCTAAATATTTGACTAATGATTAAAATCATATACATCATTTCCATGTAGGGAATCAGCAGAATTAGCTTTGAAGAACATCTTACAGTAAATATTTATGTAACTTGTACATGTATTACTTATATTGTTGTTAGTGTCACAAAATAAACCCTGAAATCATATCTCCAATTCAAAGCACCCATATGCGTCAGCTGTTGAATATTTTGAACCTAATTTAACTGGAAGCTTTTGCTACCTAAGCTTTCAGGCAAATTACTTTCTAAATATTCAACATAATCTTGTATCTGGTATTTAGCATTCAGTTAAAATGGTTACCTGGTCGTGATGGATCATAGACATTGGAAAACATTTGCTAAATTGTTCAGATTCAGCTAAGAAAAAGGGTAGTTGGCTAATCTTTTGGCTAATAATTTGTGAAAGATAGGTCGGTCCCTGCAAGTCTAATTTCTAAATTCTAATTAGCGATCTCTGAACGTCACATAGACAAGCATAAATATGTGTTTAAAATTGATAAATATGCAAACACACATGTTTGAGACTAAGCTATATCGTTTCTCTGAGCAGAACAGAAACACATATACTAACTTTCAACTTAGCTTCAGATTTGGCCAACATAACCAGAAAATGGTTAAGAAGAATACAGGCTATAATCTCAAGATGAGAAATCTGACAATCCAGCTTCTGGCGACTAAGGGATCATATTGAGTATCAAAGTATGCGACACGAAAATCGGTTTTATTGCAACCTAATGTCTGTGACTCTTAAAAATGTGAAATTCAAATGAATTAACTTCATATCCTGCTTCATCGCTATACTCTAACAAAACTGACAGCTGACATCATTTAATGGTGACATCAGATTGTGATGTCACTAGAGGTGTTATCAGTTGGAGTGGTGTCAGTTGAAGTGGTGTCAATTGAAGTGTTCTCAGTTGAAGGGATGTCAGTTGAAGTGGTTAGTTAAATAGATATCAGTCATTGTGTCAGTTTAAGTAATGTCAGTTGAAATGGTGTCAGGTGATGTGATGTCAGTTGAATTGGTGTCAGTTGGAGTGACCTTTATATATTTTCTGTAGACGGAGTGTTACCAATGGCAGACTGATGTTGACCGCTATAAACGTGAAGCCGAGGATAGCCTGCTTCAGACGCCAGCACATACACGTGACATCAAACGTCTCACATGGGAGTTACAGCAGAAGTCTGATCAAGTGGACAGTTTGCTGGAGCAGTTATCACTAGTGGAGGAGAGACATGCTGTACAGCTTCAGAATGCACATCAATCATTGCAGGTAAATCATTAGCTGATCAGGTTATATGATTGTTTGAGTTACCCTTTAACCAGGGAATTCCCCATATCGCCATAAGATCCTTAATTGTGATCAAATGTCCACAGTAAATATACTGCAATATGTTTGTGACTGTCAGAGATTATATAGAGTCATAATTTCTGTTTATATATTGGTATAGAGGTGTTTTATGGAGGTGGTCTGTGCTGTTCATGGGCAGGGCCAGGATAAGACATTATTTTAAAATAATAGATGGCATAAGTAAGTCAATAATAATTTTGAAATAACATCACTATCGATACATTAGCAGATAGTAAGTGTCAAGACTGTCAATCACTATTACATTAGCAGATAGTAGGTGTCAAGACTGTCAATCATTAATACATTAGCAGATAGTAAGCGTCAAGACTGTCAATCACTATTACATTAGCAGATAGTAAGTGTCAAGACTGTCAATCACTATTACATTAGCAGATAGTAAGCGTCAAGACTGTCAATCACTAATACATTAGCAGATAGCAAGCGTCAAGACTGTCAATCACTATTACATTAGCAGATAGTAAGCGTCAAGACTGTCAATCATTAATACATTAGCAGATAGTAAGCGCCAAGACTGTCAATCACTAATACATTAGCAGATAGTAAGTGTCAAGGATGTCAATCACTATTACATTAGCAGATAGTAAGTGTGAAGACTGTCAATCACTATTACATTAGCAGATAGTAAGTGTCAAGACTGTCAATCATTAATACATTAGCAGATAGTAAGCGCCAAGACTGTCAATCACTAATACATTAGCAGATAGTAAGTGTCAAGGATGTCAATCACTATTACATTAGCAGATAGTAAGTGTGAAGACTGTCAATCACTATTACATTAGCAGATAGTAAGTGTCAAGACTGTCAATCACTATTACATTAGCAGATAGTAAGTGTCTGATGTCATAATCAATTACATCGCTAGCTAGCTGATGTCACAATCATAATGCCCTGTCGCAAAAATCGAAAAGTCTACAAATTGTATGTCTGATGAATTTATAATTTAATAAACATTTGGCTGAATAGTTTGAAACTAATTTCTCATAGGCAGAAACAGCCCGCAGTCAAATTAGTTTCAAAATATTCAGCAACGTACCAGTATAGTTACCTTGAAATTTATATTCTGTGAATTCAGGTTTCAATTTGATTCCAACGCGTGTAAAATGTGGGCGGGGCGTGGCTAGAAAGGGGCGGGCATTGCTAGAAATGGGCGGGCATGGCTAGAAATGGGCGGGGCATAGCTAGGAATGGAGGGGCCATAGCTAGGAATGGAGGGGCCATAGCTAGGAATTGGCGGGCATGGCTAGAACAGGATCCCTCTATGTGGTCTCAATGACTCTAATGGTCAAGAATAGCGCTGTTTTAGCTCTGCTCCACCTATCTCTAGCTAAGCTCTGCCCACGCTGTGTACATGTTGGGATCAATTTCCAGAAAACTATACAGGTAAGAAGCTGTTGAATATTTTGAAACAAATTTTACTGGTTGCTGTTAGAGGCAGCAACAGTGCCCAGTCAAATTAGTTTCAAAATATTCAACAGACTGTTTAATAAATAGTAAAGACATATAATTCGTACAACTTGATGGACTATTAAAAGTTTAATGGACTTAATTAGGTCATTCATGACGTAATTGATTATGACATCAGCCTACATGTGACATAGTTGATTATGATGTCATATGATTGATCGATAGAGTGGATTTATTTATTTGCAGACTATGCGAAAACTGTTTTTGAGAATTTCACACCGGAATGACTGGCTGAATTATCAAGCCAATAATTCCAGTGGTAAATGTTTAAACAGTCTCCTGGACTATGCATGAGCATTGATTAAGCAGAATACATGTATATGATCTTCTTGAACAATATTAAGCAGTAATGATTAATTATAAATGCAGTAAATTATAACAGCTGGTTACTAGGTTGTACAACATAGCACATTTATCTTAATCTTTAAAACAAGCGAAGTTTTGCTACCAGAAAGATATCGTCGTAATAAATATGTATTGTGAATAACATATTTTGCTAGTGTATTTGTGTTCACGGCCTTTTATGTATATGTGTGTGGTGTGTGTGCGTGCGTTCACGTGTGCGTGTTTGTTTCTCCGTGTGTTTGCGTGTGCATGTATGACTGTTTGTTTGTACATGCGTCTGTATGTGTGTGACTTGTATGTAAATCTAAGTGAACCTGTGTATATTTGTCTGTGTTCCTGGACTTAGAAATGGCATTACATATCAGTGCCTGCTCGATCATTGCATACATCGCTGTGTACATGAGTTACCCTGCTTGCATGCATTTGTTTTCATGTGCATGTTATTTTCTGTATATTTATGTTGTTTCAGATATCTCAAGAAGACTGTGTTACATTGAGAGATGAGTTGACGTCAATCAAGCGTGACCAGATCAGTGTTCAGTCGCACATCATTGAGCTTCACACTGCACTCACTGTTGCTGTTAGTTACTTCCAGGTATGAGTAATATCAAAAGTTCTATACAGTCATACGTGAAGATGTTTCCAATAATAACTACCTATTAATAGATGACCTAATATTTACAATCTCGTTTAATTTAGATTGGCTAGAAAGCTAATTTTTAGCTCGCCTGACATAAAAGACCCAAGCGAGCTTATTTTTTATTTTAATAAAACATGGAGGATGTTGAAAAACCTCCATCCATTTGTTTGTCTGAAATTATTAGGCAGAATTCAAGTTTCCCATATGGCAAAGTAACCCATTGGATGGTGGGTGCCAATATATAATGTCTGGTTATTGTAAATACAAAAGATACATATTGTATGAATTAAAAACAATTTGACTGAAAGACGAGTGAAAATGAAGCGGATGATAGCTTGACAGTGATCCAAATGACATTCAGCATATACCAAAAATTAATTAACTGTTAATGTTTTTCAATGGCCATTTAACTCATCAAGGGTGTATCCAATCTCAATATAACTTTATAGATTTGTTCAGTTCCATCAGTGCATCTAGTCTCCATCATAATATAAATGATTTTTTAATTTTTTCCATACTTGTACCTGGTTTGGACCAAGAATTAAAAGAATGCTAAAGTTTTAAAAAAATTGCCTAATAGCCTCTACTAGACAGGAGCTCCTGCATCACAAAGGGGTCTTTACAAAACTTGTGTGGGAGCTTACCCTAGCATCTGAAGAAGCTTCTTCATTCTGGGAGTCAACGGTCAAAATCATGGAAAACGGCAGGTGGGCAACACTGCCTTCCCCAGAATCCTTAAATATTTCACTTTAAATTCTGCATGTTTCTATAGCAACAAGAGCAGCAGCTAGAGAACATTAATTCTGCAGTGAACGATAACACTGGTAACATGAGCCCGGCTGACATGGGTATCGATGTTCAAGCATTGCAGACATTGTTACAAAACACGGCCGCTCTACATACACACAGAAGCAGGTAAGATATTGTTACAAAACACGGCCGCTCTACATACACACAGAAGCAGGTAAGATATTGTTACAAAACATGGCCAGTCTGCATAAATACAGAAGCAGGTAAGATATTGTTATAATACACGGCCGCTCTGCATACACACACAAGCAGGTAAGATATTGTTACAAAACATGGCTGCTCTGCATACACGCTGAAGCAGGTAAGACATTGTTACAAAACATGGCTGCTCTGCATACACACAGAAGCAGGTAAGATATTGTTACAAAGCACGGCCGCTCTGCATACACACGCAAGCAGGTAAGCCATTGTTACAAAACATGGCCGCTCTGCATACACACAGAAGCAGGTAAGATATTGTTACAAAACACAGGCGCTCTGCATACACACAGAAGCAGGTAAGATATTGTTACAAAACACAGACGCTCTGCATACGCACAGAACATAATTGCATCGCTCCCTAAGGCTGCAATGCACTCCAATTATGTTCAAAATATTCAACATAACATTTGCTAACTAACATATTTCTGTTTTTATTGTCTCGCCTGCGAAGCAGAAGTGAGACATAGGGATTACTCATTCCGGCGGCGGTGTTGTCCGTATAGATTTGTACTTCTAGTTAAAGTTTTTTCATTGGCTTATATCTCATCCATGGCTTGTCTAATTTCAGTGAAACTTTGCAGAATTGGTCTACACTATACAAGGATGCTATTTTTATGTATTTTCTGTGCCTGTACTTTTGGTTAATGTTTTTTCATTGGCTTACATTTCATCAATTGCTCATCTAATTTCAATGAAACTGCAGAATTGGTCTACACTATACAAGGATGCTATCTCCATGGCAACTAATATAATTTTGGAACATCTTATCCATATTTTTCGTGGTTTTGGATTTAGAATTTGTATGTATTTTCTGTGCCTATACTTTTGGTTAAGGTTTTTTCATTGGCTTACAGTCATCATCAATTGCTCATCTAATTTCAATGAAACTGCAGAATTTGTCTACACTATACAAGGAAATTTCCATATGAAAAAAATATTGATTTTCACATTTTTTCTGCTGTTTGAACTTTGATTATTTTAGGCCTAATTTGCATCCAGGTTATATGTATTATGCTGTGGTTACGTTTTTTCCAAATGACAATTTAATCAGGAAAGACTTGCTTTTGAAACTTGAAACCTTGGGGATGATTATACATATGGTCAAGGATTTGCATGACACGGGTCAAAAGGTCAAAATTGGCCAGTAATTATCGATTGTAATGCAACTCATCCTAGACCGTTTCAGATAGAAACTTGAAACTGTGGTGATGATTGCACATATGGACAGGGATGTGCATGACACTTGGAATTTTGTCATGACCCCCAGGGGCAGGGCTTGGGGGGGGGGGGGGGTAAATTATAGTTTTCCAAAGGTTGTCATGTTGCATATCATTTTCAAGCCAATGTTAAGTAGTCTACATTACAAGGAATTATTTTGATTTTGGGTCAAACTGAGAGTAGGTAGAGGGGTCAAAATGTCAAGTGTTGGCACCAATCGATTGTAATAAACTCCTCCTAGACCGTTTCAAATAGAAACTTGACACTTTGGGGATGCTTGCACATATGGCCATGGATGTGCATGACACTTTTGAAATTTTGGTATGGTACAGCCCTGGGGGTGGGGAATGTGGGGTCAAAAATTAAAAATTTCCAATCGATTGTAGCGCAACTCCTAGACTATTTCACATAGAAACTTGAAACTTTCGGTACGATTACACATATGGCCAGGGATGTGCAGGACGCTGGAATTTTGATATCACCCCCAGGGGCAGGGGTGGGGGAAATGGTTGGCAGAAAATAAATTTTATCAAATGTGGTCATGTCACATATCATTTTGAAGCTTGTAGTTAGTAGACTACAGTACAACAAATTATTTTGTTCTTGAGTCAATCTGAGGGTAGTGGCCAGGGGTCACATGGGCAATCTAATTCTATATATGTACATGGCTTGGACATTATTTTTTCGCAGAATATTTAGTCCTGGGCAGACCGGGTCCTGCGGCAGCCGGATCCAGCGGTAATTTAAAAATGCAAGATATTTGGTATCTTCTGATACTGCTTGTTTATGGACCACTCATTTTCAACAATGGCTCACCAGATATCAACAAAATTTTACAGCACAGTTATATACAGTGCAATGCAAGAGTACTATCTGCATCATTACTAGTTTCATTTTGAAAAAGATTTCAAGATCAGACTATCTGCAGTTTGGTAAAGAATTTCCATGTTTGATTGGTTACACTTGCTTGTTGGTGCATTACTGAATATGTGTATTACAAACCATGCCAAGTTCGCTTTGCCAATCAAGACTATCCATACCTTTACAGGCGAGACATTGTACGCTTCAGCGTTCTTGTTACTGTTATGTTTTTGTCCCGTCCATCCATCCATCCATATGTACGTCATCAAAATCTTGTCGCTGCAACTTCTACAGTTATTTGTATTTGTAAAATTGTTAACTTATTTATGGGCTGTACTGTTGACTGCAGGCAAAGAGCATGTTGTCCTATTCATAAATAATTTTTCAGTATTCACAAAGTAACAGATTATATTTAAGTAATTACAAAAGAACAGTTTTGTTCGACATAATTAGTATGCTGATACAAAGCATATGTTGTGAAAGCCAAAAATCTGTTCAATAACATTCATTATACACAACTTTTATATATAGTCCAGTCAAGTTATGCCATATTGGGGCTCAACCCAGAACAAATTGCAACAGAATTTATTTTATTTGCATCAAGTCAAGGGTTGTACCAAGACTATTTGAAAAAAATCTGAAATATACATGGTGGAAGTGTCTCAAAAATGCATTGTTATTCAAATTAGGGTCCGCGATTGTGAAAAAACTCAGCAAAAACATCGTTATTTCTCGTCCAAATTGGTTCAATCAAGCTTCCAATCTTATGTTTTAAAGGTCATGGGTATGTTAAAAACATATAATACCACCCCAGATGATCCCTTGTATGGAAATATGCAAATTAGGTCAGGAACTCAACCCACCCTACCTTTCACCAGAGACATGTACCTTCCAATTTTATCCACTTTCAACCCCTGCACCTCCTGCCCCATTCACCCCCTCACCGCATAGTCCCTTGTTCTAATATCAAGTTTATCTTTTACTGTCAGGCCATCTTATAACAGTAGAGGAATGACAGGCTCAACGATTAGGCTGGGTTATGTCAATGCCGGCATGTGCGGACATAAATCTTGCCATGCAACAGTTGACTGGTATATATTCCACCAGTGAACAGTACAGGGACTTGTCAATTTCCAGGCAGACAAGAGATGTCAAGGACACATTTGTGCTGCTTGTAGTATTAAAGGAGGGCGACCCATTTGGTTCTGATCCATCTCTGCGCAATATTGTGAGCGAAGTAGTGGCAACATAATCAGTCAATGTTGTTACTGCAAGACAAATAGGAAAAGACACTATGTGCCATGAAAGGTCAAAGTTCATCGCAAGCATCAAGCTGTTACATTAACTACAAAAACAGACATCAATGTCCATGGAGAGATGGTACAGATTAATCCACAATTACTGTTTCAGTGACTTACAATCTTTGCTGTGAATGACAAACTTGAAGATCCTGGGTCACTCTTCAAGTCTGAACTATGCACTTATCCTCCAGCCCTTTTTGACTCATCATTCCCACCAAGAAAGGCAAACAAGCCGGTACTTGCTGATACAAAAATCATGTGGAATCATCTAAGCAAAGAGGAGAGGGACCAGGGCTTCATATGCTTGAACACTCATCTGAGAAGTTGGCAGCTAGCACAGAATATGTCTTCGATGGAGGGGCTTTGCTACAGCATGTACTTTGGCCAAATGGACTTGAATTCCAGCGCATTTTTCAGCTGTATGTTGCCTACATCAACAAAAGGTACACACATGCAACTGTTGTGTTTGATGGTTTAATGGCGCATAAATAAAGGATGGAATCCATCAGAGATGCTCAGAGGCAAAGATTGGTGCTGTAGTGAACTTCGCAAGGCAAACGGTAAACAAGTCCAAGAAGGAAGAATTCCTTGCCTACAAAACCAATAAACAAAGGTTTATAAACCTGCTAAGTGAAACTGTTCTTCTGCAGCCGGCTTGCTTTAGCGTTTCACTTAGCAGGTTTATTGCTGAAAATAGTTTTTTTCATAATGGTGGACCCTAATGTTCATCATAATGCATTTTTCAGACCCTTCCCCATGTATATTTTGGTAGATTTCTTTTCAGGCATTCTCCGTGCACGCATTGACATGATGCAAGTGAAATAAATTCTGTTGCGATTTGTTGCAGGTTGAGTGACAATTTGACTGGACCAATGAGGTGTATGCTATGTCTGTACCATTCCTTAGCCCTTTAATATTAAGCCAGCCAAAAATGGCTTCTGCAGTTGGACCAAAATTAAAATAATTTTAGTTTCCGATAAACCGCTCAGGTGAACTTTTTGGCCTGTATGACCCAGGCAGCAACAAAATAATTCCCCCCCCCCCCCCCCTCCCAATGTGTGATATTTTCGTGACACTGTTAGCTTGTGAAAATCGCTTTGTTAGCCATTTAAAAAAAACACATTTTTAGCACATATCTACTATGAGATACGAAAAAAAGACCTACCTTCCAATATATTTTACCTCAAAATCGCTAACATAGACGCTATATGTCGCTAAACCATTTTCCATTTGCATAAAATTTAAATAACATCTCCATTTGCGTCGTAAATAAATGACTGTCTAGCTCACGTGATCATAAAGGGCGAATTTAGGCCGTCACGTTGGTAGCTACTCAGTCAAGGTACTCGAGACTGTCCTCCCATTGGCGAAAGTACCTACCCGGGTAAAACTATTGATACTACTCCAGCATGAGAGATACGATCTAAACTTACCCCAACTGCCACCTATTGCTCGTGATCAGAATTAATAGTACGGTTTCGGTTTGTTTATGGGGTTGAATAATTGTACTAAGTATTTATAAACCTTAATTTAGTGTATTCCGTGATCCGACCCGTTTTTGTGTTTTAAACAGCGTTTGTAATTCCCAATTAGTAACAACCTATGATTCTACTACTGGTAGTAATATTTCATTGATAAATTTTTATTCCCTGATGGACATTTCTGATCAGAACCAATCAGATTATCTGTGACACTACGTCATGGAAATGCGTCATTGCAAATGTTATTGCGTTTGGAAAACTTCCTCTAGACTTCCTCTATACATACCGCTACTGCGTTTCTATTGGCCACTACGGTAATGCGCATGAAAACTATCCAATCATAAGTGAAGAACAATATATACTCTGCTTAATGCGCAACACGCTGTTTACATTAGTTCTTCACGCCATGGATACAGCGGGAAATATGAATTGTCGTCTGCAAAGCCAATGACGATGGAAACTAAAGATATTTCACCAACTACAGTTTGCGTTACAATAACTGTGCAAAAACCACAATCGTCGCTGGTTAAAACTATATTAAATAAAAGAATAACCAAATATCCTGCAGCAACAAGTTTGCTGAAATTTTTTAAAACAATCACTAGTATTGTGAATAAAAAGTTATGGTTTATTGAGCATATCTATGTCTTATTTTAATTTAAAGTCTGAAAAGGAAAATTTTTTTCCTCCCTCCCTACTGACATTTATTCCTCCCACCCGGTTTGCAGGAAACAGAATTTTTTTTATGGATGGCCTAGTGGTCTTGAGAAATGTCCATTCGCAGAACAAAAGAAGACTTTTTTTTTTACAAATTTACGACTGTAGGGACTGTCTTGAACAAATTTGAGCATTAAAGCGCAGGCTTGCACGATTATGTGATTAAATTGAAAATCGTGATTCTTTGTTAAATCGTGAATTTATATGATAAAAAAGTATATAATCGAATAATGAATAATTTCTACTGCATAAAATATTTCAAATCCTGACTTAATTACTTTTTGATGCAAGCCCTCACGAATATTGACATTTTGCTTAGTGAATGTATGTCCATTTGCAGGGACTGGCTCGAGAATCAGTTCTCGAGCCAGGCATTCCAGTGATATGTTTTCAAAAATAGTCGTGTTTTGGCCTATGAATGTAAGCACCATTACAGCTTTCGTCATTGATATGCTTTGTAGTGTTATGATGGGGTAATTTGTAGCCAAGCTGATTAATCGAGTAATCGCCATTATTCTTAAATAATCCATTGTGATCACACACAGCAATAATCACACAAGCATATTAAAGCGTTGACGTGTGTTTTTCTTCCAACAGACCTCTGGATACGTTACAGTCATGTCTTAGCAATTTACGCACTCAGATCTCCGGCTTGCAGAGGCAGGTGCATGATCACACAACTACTGTCCATACAACAAAGCAGTCATGGAGGTAAGAGGCAAACGTAGACACGCTTAGCATGGCCACATGGCAGGGAAGATAGCTCATGTTAACGTCTATGGGGAAAGGCAGGTCAGAGACTGATTACCAGTAAATAACATTCAATGATTCCATTGTGCAGTCAAAATATTAAACATCCAATGATTCTAGTATGCACTGTGCAGCAAAACTTCCAGGCAACATATTAAACGCAATATTTCTATTACCATAAGAAATTTGTTTTATCTGGGCTTGTAGGGTATGTGCTGAAACAACTTTTCTCAAATATTATAGAATAATTCATGGAAAAGTGAAAGTAAGCAATGGTAAAATCTTTTATGGAATGCAATTCTGATTACTGACATCTGAAACAAACAATCTTTTATTTTGATGGGAGAAATCGTTGCCTCTTCCTTATGTATTTTGTTAGCCATATTTTAACAAATCCATCATTGACCTCAATCCTTAATAACAATAGAGGCACTTATTTCTATGTCTGTCCCACCCATTGCTAGATAACAAGAGGCACTCATTTCTGTGTATACCCCGCCCATTGCTAGATAACAATAGATGCACTTATTTTTATGTATGCCCCGCCTATTGCCAGATAACAATAGAAGCACTTATTTCGATGTATTCTCCAGCTATTGCTAGATAACAATAGAGACACTTATTTCTGTGTATGATGTGCCAATTGTTAGATAACAATGGAGGCACTTATTTCTGTGTATACCATGCCCATTGCTAGATAACAATAGAGGCACTCATTTCTATGTCTGCCCCACCCATTGCTAAATAACAATAGAGGCACTTATTTCTATGTGCCCCGCCTAGTGCTAGATAACAATAAATGCACTTATTTCTATGTATGCCCCGCCCATTGTTAGATAACAATAGATGCACTTATTTCTATGTATGCCCCGGCTTTTGCTAGATAACAATAGAGGCACTTATTTATGTGTATGTCCCGCCCATTGTTAGATAACAAATGTATGCACTTATTCGTATGTATGCCCCGGCTATTGCTAGATAACAATAGAGGCACATTTCTATGTATGGCCCGCCTATTGTTAGATAACAATAGAATGTATATTAAATTTAGTTTTCACCAAAAACGTACAATTCAAACACTTGTGATGAACCTGCATCATCTTGAATGAGACAGAAACACATAGAGACATACATCATCTTGAATGTGACAGAAACATATAGAGACCAACATCTTGAATCTGACAGAAACCTATAGAGACCAACATCTTCTTGAATGTGACAAAAACACAGAGACTAACATCATCTTGAATGTGAGAGAAACACGTAGAGACCTGCATCATCTTGAATGTGACAGAAACATATAGAGACAAACATCATCTTGAATGTGACAGAAACATATAGAGACCAACATCATCTTGAATGTGACAGAAACACATAGACCTGCATCATCTTGAATGTGACAGATACACATAGAGACCAACATCATCTTGAATGTGACACAAACATGTAGAGACCAGCATCATCTTGAATGTGACAGAAACATATAGAAACCAACATCATCTTGAATGTGACGGAAACACAGACCAACATCATCTTGAATGTGACAGAAACACATAGACCTGCATCATCTTGAATGTGACAGAAACACATAGAGACCTGCATCATCTTGAATGTGACAGATACACATAGAGACCTGCATCATCTTGAATGTGACAGAAACACATAGACCAACATCATCTTGAATGTGACAGAAACACACAGACCAACATCATCTTGAATGTGACAGAAACACATAGACCTGCATCATCTTGAATGTGACAGAAACACATAGAGACCTGCATCATCTTGAATGTGACAGAAACACATAGACCAACATCATCTTGAATGTGACAGAAACACATAGACCAACATCATCTTGAATGTGACAGAAACACATAGAGACCTGCATCATCTTGAATGTGACAGAAACACAGAGACCAACATCATCTTGAATGTGACAGATGCACATAAAGAGCTGCATCATCTTGAATGTGACAGAAACACAGAGACCAACATCATTTTGAATGTGACAGAAACACTGAGATCTGCATCATCTTGAATGTGATAGAAACACATAGAGACCTGCATCATCTTGAATGTGACAGATACACATAGAGACCTGCATCATCTTGAATGTGACAGAAACACAGAGACCAACATAATTTTTAATGTGACAGAAACACAGAGACCAACATCATTTTGAATGTGACAGAAACACAGAGACCAACATGATTTTGAATGTGACAGAAACACATAGACCTGCATCATCTTGAATGTGACAGATACACATAGAGACCTGCATCATCTTGAATGTGACAGAAACACATAGAGAATATTTTTGTATTTCTAGCGAACAACTGACATATTTGGTTATGACGTCAGGTAACAAGTGACATTTGATTATGATGTCAGTTAACTAGTGACATATTTGATTATGATGTCAGCTAACAAGTGACATATTTGATTATGATGTCAGCTAACAAGTGACATATGTGTTTATGAGATCAGCTAACTAGTGACCCATTTGATTATGACATCAAATACTTGAGTGACATCTTTGAGTATTTTGTCAGCTAACAACTGCCATATTTGAGTATGACGTCAGCTAACAAGTGACATATTTGATTATGACATAAGCTAACAAGGGATATATTTGACTATGATGTCAGCTAACTAGTGACATATTTGATTATGACGTCAGCTAACAATTGACATATTTCATTATGACATCAGCTAACAAGTGACATATTTGATTATTACATCAGCTAACAAGTGACATATTTGATTATAATGTCATCTAACAAGTGACATATCTTGTTATGACATCAGCTAACAAGTGACACATTTGATTATGACATCAAAAATTTGATTGACATGATTGATTATGATGTCAGCTAACACGTGCCATATTTGATTATGACGTCAAATACTTGAGTGACAGATCGCGTCCATTTATTAGACGTTTGTTTATCTTGCAGGGGTTTGGAGGCACAGGTTCATGATCTGAATGACGTCATCAAAACAGTGTGTAACTCGGCCTCAGTGACGTCACAGACCACCATCGCAGCAATAGCTGCACTTGAATCTGACGATGAAGATGTGGAGATGAAGAACAGACATAACCTGCCAGACATGATACATGTGTAGCAAAATTCACATTTCACATAACAATCACCTAGTGGCTACCACTTCAAAAATGCTCTCTCACAGAAACACAGACTATTTTCCCATTTCTAGCTCAGCTCTGCCCATTTTTTAGGTAAACTCCGCCCATTTTCTACATGCATTTCAATCGAGTGTAACACTAGAACCCTGATTTCCCAGAATCCTAATTTCAGGGTAACTATACATCATCATACATGTAGTGTGTTGAATATTTTGAAAATAGTTGAATCGGAGCTGTTGGCTGCAACAACAGTATCCAGTCAAATTAGTTTCAAAATAATCAACAGTAGGGTTATTAAATTTTTAATTCACCAAAAAACAATGCCAGACTTTTGTACTCTCTTGACTGAGTTATGTCCCTTGATTGTGATTTAATGTGACATACTTTGTGATTATGACGTCAGCTACTTGCATGACGGCTAGGATCCCTCCATTGACGATTGACCTGCTGAGACATCTTGCTTTACCACCTACAGACAATACAGAACACTGGTCCTGAGAATTCCCCACTGAAATGACTGGCTTCATAACTGAACCTGTCATTCCAGTCATGCATTTTCAAAAATAATCTCTTGGCCTGCAAATGTACATTTTTTATGATAAAATTTAAATTGTCTTGAAAAGATTTGAGGGTTAAGGGGTTAAGTTTCTCCATGTTTCAGTTTATATCTTCAGGCAGTATCTTTGAAGTCAGTGTGTTGTGTAATGAGTTAGTCAGACAGTATCTTTGAAGTCAGTCTAGTGTAATGAGTTAGTCAGACAGTATCTTTGAAGTCAGTGTAGTGTAATGAGTTAGTCAGACAGTATCTTTGAAGTCAGTGTAGTGTAATGAGTTAGTCAGACAGTATCTTTGAAGTCAGTCTAGTGTAATGAGTTAGTCAGGCAGTATCTTTGAAGTCAGTGTAGTGTAATGAGTTAGTCAGACAGTATCTTTGAAGTCAGTGTAGTGTAATGAGTTAGTCAGACAGTAACTTTGAAGTCAGTGAAGTGTGATGAGTTAGTCAGACAGTATCTTTGAAGTCAGTCTAGTGTAATGAGTTAGTCAGACAGTATCTTTGAAGTCAGTGTAGTGTAATGAGTTAGTCAGGCAGTATCTTTGGAGTCAGTGTAGTGTAATGAGTTAGTCAGACAGTATTTAATGTGTAAGTAGATCTTTGTGTTGTAACAAAACAAACACAAGGAATGTTTTGGCTTCGCTACCCGTGTTAACCCTTCAGCTCTCTCATATTCACTACCTTTGCAGTGTGTTTGTCTAAAATTTTATCATGTGGAATTTCAATGGTTAAAGGACTGAATTGATTTGCCAACATCCTGTCATGCTTAGTTATGTTGATTAACGTACTATATTTCGCCTATTTGAAGCCAAAGCTCTAAGAGAAGCCCACCCCCTAGCTTTGACATATGAGTTCAAATGATTTCTTAGGAGTTTCAGAACGGCAAAACTCGGCTGTTTGTAAAGGGGGAAAAAATAATTTTTAAGACCAAATTTGACCTATTTTCTAGCATGTGCGTGTAGCAGGATAATAGCAATCATGTCACAGGATCGGTATACTTTACACTAATTACATTCCTACCACCCTAGAAATCAATGTCGGCCTCTGATTTGTAGATCTCGGCCACCTATTAGTTTACTACTAATAGTAGTAGTAGGCCACATATGTTCAAGATATAATAAAGTTTATACCACACTTTTGTGGTCAAAATACACATAAATCAGTCTTGCTATTTTAACCCTTTAACACTCATTATCAGCCACAAACACCATCTGCTGTGGTCTTGATAAAATAACCGAGCCAGTCATTCCATTGGTAAATTTTCAAAAAAGTTTTCTCGTGGTCTGCAAATAGACATTTTCTATGAGAAAATCTACATTTTTTAAAACAAATTTGATGGTTAAAGGGTTAAGTCCAACTTTATTTACAACCATTTTACACATTGATTTTGTAATGTAAGTGACCAACATAAAATGGTCCAAAATGGAATCAGACATGCGGAAAAAATTGCTTGAGCGGCCGAGAATTAAAATGAGATAGATCGCTTATAATGCTGGTGAGAAAATTAACTTCTTTTGTGATTGTAGGGGCAATGACGTGTTCTCACAAGATCTCACACGCTAACGGGAGTTTGAGACAGGGAAGGGTAGATCGCATTAAACATTGTCAAACGGGTACCCATTATTCAATCTGAAAATACTCGGTTACCATCATGCAATGATAACATAGCAATTTCCGAGTTCCGAGTCCAGAATATTTGTATCACCGAGTTCTTGGTCTAAATAAACTTCTTTTGTGATTGGGCACATATTTGTGTTCTCTTTAACACTTCTTAATTTGATTTAACCTGAGCCATGTTAGCGGATTCCTAATATTACGGGACATATATCTTCGAGACTACATTTTATGTCAAATTTAGGATTAATTTTTATGTAATAAACGATCTTTATTAAAGGATATGCAATATTTATGCAGTTTGATTTAATAATTTCACTTCTAAGATGATATTTCTGAGATATACTTTATAACATAGTCCTAAGGCGGCAAAAATTTGTACCGAGAATTTGGGTTTAATTTTCCTGTTATTGTCAGTTTTAACCGTTTTGGAGAATGGATTTAACTTCTTTTTTTTAAACAACCTAATATAAGCCCACCGATTCTCAGAGATGTTGGTTTGGAAATTGAACACTTTGTTTGAATCGAAGCCTAAGCTTCAAATAGGTGGAATACAGTAGTTGGTGTTTAAAGTGATAATGCAAATGGTTTACTTTTGACAACACTAAATTAGAACTGTGACATTTTCATATGGATGGGGTGATAGCGGACACAATCACATGAAAATTGAATGGTGGTAGTGCCGCCGCTCCACCCTAAAATCTAACACTAGCATAGCTTTAAGCTGTTCCTGACCCACAACTTTGTACACTATCATGACACTGATGAGTAACTATGTTCTGTACCAATGTTTAACCATTTTATCCCCAATTACCAGATGTAAGAAAATTATGATGCATAATATATTCTCTTCAAAATGTTGAAAAGAATTTAACTGGAAATAATTGCTGCCAACCTCTTACAGTCAAATTACTTTTCAAAATAGTCAATTGATTTTGAGAAATGTTGTGTTGAACTTAATGTACTGCAGCTAGTTTCACAAAGGTGTGTAATTTCCAACCTGTCGCAAGGTATAAAATATACTAATTAGAATTCTACTTTTGACATTTACTAAGTACTTAACCGTTTAATGCTCAAGCTTGCCAGAACCGGACTCTTCAGTGGTCTTGAGGAATTACCATTTGCTGGCCAAGAGAAGCCTATTTTAGAAATTTTACCACTGGAATGGCTGAGCCAGTAGATCCAGTAGTCAATTTTCCAAAATAGGGTTCTCTTGGCCTGAAATTTTTTAGATTTTCTTGACCAAATTTTATCATTAAAAGGTTAATTACCATAATGTAGTGGAGTACTCATTGTAAAACCGACACGAGGAATCTTAGTGCTGTAAGGGAGACGCCTCTCATGACATTTGCTATAGAACTTTAGCAGTTTCTGATATTACCATGTCGCTCTGAGCTAGTCACCTACTGAATACTTTCATAATGATATAGTATTGAAACTTAACTAGTGTGTTATGCACATCAGTCTCTGGCATTGTGTTTCTAAGGGTACTGTTATGTTTTAATCTAGGCTTATGTTCAGTTAACCTTTATCTGAAGTTTCTTCTTGTCCTGATTGCATTGCTGGTATATTCTCTCCGATATTAACTGTGACCTGGTGATATTTGTATAAAAAATAGTCACTATTTTATTCATATTCTTTGAGACGTGAAAAGGTCTACGCATATATAAACGTATGTCTTTAAATGGCATAAAGACATGTATTGCCTATTTTGGTATATGTTTGGATAACTCATTGCATTTCTTGATTTATTTCCTCTATCAATCATGACACTGTAGCTTACAGAACTGTATATTATCTTGATCACTGTAGCTGCATAATACATGAAGAAACCAGGACATCTGTATTATTAACCTTCTTATGCTCAGGATTACTAAAGGTCACAACAAGAAGAGCATTTTGGCAATTTACCACTGGAATTACTGGCTCGATTATCGAGCCACTCATTCCAGTGGTAAATTTTCAAAATCTATTTGTATCTTGCCCTGCAAATGGACATTTCTCAAGATGACTGCAGAGCCTGTTTTTAGACTGTTAGATCTATAACGGGTTAATGATGTGATTTTGGCTGCTAAGGGGTTAATTGTGTCATTTGATTCCATATACGCACTTCTTTATTTAATGGAATCTAATTACTTTGTGAACAATGTGACTGAAAATCGTTGCTGCCTTGGATTTTAAAAGCTTTGCTCATAACACTGACAGTGATCACTTTCTGTGGGTGCAGTCCTTGATGTTCAGCCAATTTTGCGATGCCACAAACTGGTTCACGCACCTCTACAATATTTTATGGCATTTTTTCAAATGTTATTAACTGATGGTTTGTATATGATTATAGACTAAATAAAGTCACATGCCTTTATTAACCCTTTAATGGTCGAGGAGTCCAAAATACGGCTTCTGCTGTGATTTTGTGAAATGTCCATTTGCGGACCAAGAGAAAACCTGGTAATGTTAAAAATACTCTTCACTTGTAATGCAAAATGACCTTCACAGACCCCTAAGCAAGTATTTTAATTGTCTTGACAAATGTTAACCATGACTGACTCACAGACTGTTCTGCCTTTGATCATCCACTTTGTAAGTACTACTCTAAATATGCAAATAAAATGTACTTGAATTGAATTGATGTCCCATCTATAGCATGGCATAAGTTGCAGATCACCTGACCTTTCAGGCTAAGTGAGCTTATGTCATGGTGACCGTCCATCGTGTGTGTCTGTCCGTCCGTCATCCGTCAACTTTTCCTTTAAACGACTTCTCAAGAATCACGGAGCCGATTTGAATTATATTTGGCAGGAAGCATCCTTGCGATATAGATCCATTTTTGTTTAAAATCAAGTCAATCTGGCAGCCATCTTGGATTTTGGTCTCTTAAAATATCTTTAAAAATCTCCGAAATTGCTTGGGGCATCGATTCAAAACTTATGGAATATGATCATGGGGAACAGCTGAACCAAGTTTGTTCAAGGGAACATGATTGGCCAAATAGGGTGGTGGCCATCTTGGATGACCCAGTTTTCGCGAAAACAACTTCTTTCACAGAACTGCTAAGCAGATCGGGGCAAAGTTTGGCCATTATGATTAGGGCTGCAACACCATTAAAATTTGTCCATGGAAAGTTGATATGTTGACAACGTGTCTGCCATGATCAACATTTAGCATTTTTAGTGGACATGTATTTTCTGCAAATTTCTGAGAAAATCATAAAATACAACTTATCAAACCGCAGGGCCAATTTTAATAAAACTTCACATAAATTTGATTGGTAAATTTTTCCAGTGTCATCTCATTTTCTTCGTTTGTGCCAGTGGCCAATATTTTCAGGTGAGCGACACAGGGACCTCTTGTTATTAGTGCCTATAGTAATCATTATTACAATATTATTTTTATTATTATTATCATCATCATCATTATTCTGTAGTAGTAGTAGTAGCTGTAGTAGTAGCTGTAGTAGTAGCTGTAGTATCAGTAGCAGTAGAGTCTAGTAGTAGCCGGGGCCGCCGCAGTTGTACCAGTATTAGCTGCTTATTATTACTGTTTCATAGATTAGTTTTAACCCTTTCACTGAAAAATCCCTGAAAAATTAAATTCTTAAGATATAAAACCTATTCTGTTGAATATTTTGAAATTAATTTGACTGGGAGACATTGCTGCCTTGGGCAGCAGTGGCTTCCAGTCAAATTAATTTCAAAATATTCAACACTTCCTGTATAGTAGCGTTGAAAGTGAGATATTGGGAATTCATCAGTGAAAGGGTTAATCTATTTGCTGATTTGGTGCACTGTCGTAGCTTTAACCTCTCTTTGTCAACTTAACCTTTTACTAGTCTAAAAACAGTCTATGAAAGGCTTTTGAAAAATGTCCATTTGCATGCGAAGAGAAGACTAACATTTGAAATTTTATAACTGAAATGACTGGTTCCAATAATGTGCCTATCATTCCAGTGGTAAATCTTACAAAAAAAAAAAGTTATGAGGAAATTGAAATTTTCTTCATGAAATCTGAGTTTTAAAGGGTTAAATCGTTAATTGATATAAGTAGAATTTTAAGCGCTTTGAGTCAAGACACAAGAGAGGTTAAGCTATGCGTTGATTATATAATGCTATGGTAGCTTTAATTTCTGTATTCATTATGGGACATGTACATATGAGGGTAATATTAATGCACATACCTGATATATTATTTATTGTCATTATCATCGACGTATTTTCAACCACAATAACACCATTGATGGGATCCCATCTGTCACTCATGTATCTGACAGCCTAATCAATGGAGAAGTCCAGTTTATTCATCAGTCATATGAGATCATAATCGACTATGTGATGTGTAGGATGATGTCATAATGAATTACGTCATGAATGATGTAGCTACTTTCGAATTGTATGTCTACTGTTTAATAATCATGCTGTTGAATATTTTGAAACTAATTTGACTGGGCGCTGTTGCTGCCTATTAATTTCAAAATAGTCAACAGTTTACCTGTATAGTTTTCTGGAAATTGATAGTCAGGGATCGATCAATCCCAACACAGGTGAAGTGTGTGTGTGGAACTTAGCTAGAGATTGGCGGTGCATAGCTAATTAACTGGATATCTTCCATTCCATCACTTGCTAGGCGACGTCACAATCAGAATGACAAAAGCTCCATCATGACAATCAAAACGGCTCTCACTAGTGTATTGAATTGTATGTCTTTGATGAATTTACAATTTAATACAGATTCTGATGAATATAATATAAAGGCAACAACCTACTCTAGTCAAATTAGTTTCAAAATATTCAACAGCTTACCTCTATACTTACCATAAAATGTAAATTTTGGGAATTCAGGTTACAAAGTATATAAATCGATTCCAACGCGCATAAAAAGTGGTGTACGGGTAGCTAGATATGGATCCCTCACCCACCCACCCCCCCCCCCACACCCCCTTCCTCCCCCCTCTCCTCCTGCCCACCCTTCACCCTCCCCCTCGCCCCCATTGTTACGATTAAAGAAAAATACTCTGTTGACCATTTTGTAAGTAAATATATGATATATGACAAGCAATACTGTATGACAGGCATGAAGATGTGGCCTTGTTAGACAGTGTCATTGTATAGTGTATGACAGACAAAATGTGGCCTTGTTAGACAGTGTCATTGTATACTGTATGACAGACATGAAGGTTTGGTCTTGTTAGACAGTGTCATTGTATACTGTATGACAGACATGAAGATGTGGCCTTGTTAGACAGTGTCATTGTATACTGTATGACAGACATGAAGATGTGGATTTGTTAGACAGTGTCATTGTATACTGTATGGCAGACATGGAGATGTGGGCTTGTTAGACAGTGCCATTGTATACTGTAGGCAGACATGAAGATGTGGCCTTGTTAGACAGTGTCATTGTATACTGTATGACAGACATGAAGATGTGGCCTTGTTAGACAGTGTCATTGTATACTGTATGACAGACATGAAGATGTGGCCTTGTTAGATAGTGTCATTGTATACTGTATGACAGACATGAAGATGTGGCCTTGTTAGACAGTGTCATTGTATACTGTATGACAGACATGAAGATGTGGCCTTGTTAGACAGTGTTATTGTATACTGTATAGCAGACATGAAGATTTGGCCTTGTTAGACAGTGTCATTGTATACTGTATGACAGACATGAAGATGTGGCCTTGTTAGTCATTGTATACTGTATGACAGACATGAAGATGTGGCCTTGTTAGACAGTGTCATTGTGTACTGTATAACAGACATGGAGATGTGGGCTTGTTAGACAGTGTCATCGTATACTGTATGACAGACATGAAGATGTGGCCTTGTTAGACAGTGGCATTGTATATTGTATGACAGACATGAAGATGTGGCCTTGTTAGACAGTGTCATTGTATACTGTGTGACAGACATGAAGATGTGGCCTTGTTAGACAGTGTCATTGTATACTGTATGACAGACATGAAGATGTGGCCTTGTTAGATAGTGTCATTGTATACTGTATGACAGACATGAAGATGTGGCCTTGTTAGACAGTGTCATTGTATACTGTGTGACAGACATGAAGATGTGGCCTTGGTAGACATTGTCATTGTGTACTGTATGACAGACATGAAGGTGTGGCCTTGTTAGACAGTGTCATTGTATACTGTATGACAGACATGAAGATGTGGCCTTGTTAGACAGTGTCATTGTATACTGTATAGCAGACATGAAGATGTGGTCTTGTTAGACAGTGTCATTGTATACTGTATGACAGACATGAAGATGTGGCCTTGTGAGACATTGTATACTGTATGACAGACATGAAGATTTGGCCTTGTTAGACAGTGTCATTGGTACTTTAACACTAATAGCAGCCAAAAACACCTGTAGTGGTCCTGAGAAATGTCCATTTGCAGACCACGAGAAGACTAATCAATAACCATGCCAGTCATTCCAGTGGTAAATTTTTTTAAATACATGATTTCTCAACAGTGTGCCATTCAAAAACCTATCTCTGAGCCAAAAGACAGGTGATGATTACCTGGCTGTCCCTCTGTTTGTCTAAGATCGCCTGCGTGTCTGTCTACAGATGCCTCCCTGCTCATATTCCTAACCGACGTTATTTCTAGATATACGGGTGAGGGGTTTATATCCTTTGCACACATTTTTATGTTCATTATTAGCTCATCTGGCCAAATGAGCTTATGCCATAGCGACCATCCATCAGTCAGTCCATCAGACGTCAACTTGGCTTTAAAAGATTACTCCTCATTAACTGTTTGCCTGATTTCGACCAAACTTGGCTGGGGTGACCCTATGGCAAGTAGACTGCCAAGCGAGTATACAGACATTAGATTCATAAGTTCTTTATGCAGTTGTGTTGGATTTTCCCAAATTTAGTCCTCCCTTGGCCCAATTGCAACAAAACTTTGAATGAATCCTATTATGCTACACTTCTAATGAGAAATTTAATTGTTTGATTTTTTTTTTCCAAAAATAAGCGTGTGCCTGATTTCAAGCAGACTTGGCAGAAAGGTCCCTATCATCATAGGCTTCTGAACGCGTGTTTTCCAAAGAATTGTGGAAATCCTTTAAAATACTCCTCAACAAATGGCATGAGTTCTAATCAGAAACATGAGTAGAAGGAGTCTATGGTGGTGTACTTCAACAGTTCTAATCAGAAACTTGAGTAGAAGGATCCTGTGGTGGTGTGATTCAACCGTTTTAATCAGAAACTTGAGTAGAAGGAGCCTGTGGTGGTGTGATTCAACCGTTCTAATCAGAAACTTGAGTAGAAGGAGCCTGTGGTGGTATACTTCAACAGTTCTAATCAGAAACTTGAGTAGAAGGAGTCTATGGTGGTATACTTCAACAGTTCTAATCAGAAACCTGAGTAGAAGGAGTCTATGGTGGTGTGCTCCAACAGTTCTAATCAGAAACTTGAGTAGAAGGAGTCTATGTTGGTGTGCTCCAACAGTTCTAATCAGAAACTTGAGTAGAAGGAGTCTATGGTGGTGTGCTCCAACAGTTCTAATCAGAAACTTGAGTAGAAGGAGTCTATGGTGGTATGCTTCAACAGTTCTAATCAGAAACTTGAGTAGAAGGAGCCTATTGTGGTATGCTTCAACAGTTCTAATCAGAAACTTGAGTAGAAGGAGCCTATGGTGGTATGCTTCAACAGTTCTAATCAGAAACCTGAGTAGAAGGAGCCTATGGTGGTATGCTTCAACAGTTCTAATCAGAAACCTGAGTAGAAGGAGCCTATTGTGGTATGCTTCAACAGTTCTAATCAGAAACTTGAGTAGAAGGAGCCTATGGTGGTATGCTTCAACAGTTCTAATCAGAAACTTGAGTAGAAGGAGCCTATGGTGGTGTGCTTCAACAGTTCTAAGCAGAAACTTGAGTAGAAGGTGTCTATGGTGGTATGCTTCAACAGTTCTAATCAGAAACTTGAGTAGAAGGAGCCTATGGTGGTATGCTTCAACAGTTCTAATCAGAAACCTGAGTAGAAGGAGCCTATGGTGGTATGCTTCAACAGTTCTAATCAGAAACTTGAGTAGAAGGAGCCTATGGTGGTGTGCTTCAACAGTTCTAATCAGAAACTTGAGTAGAAGGAGCCTATGGTGGTATGCTTCAACAGTTCTAATCAGAAACTTGAGTAGAAGGAGCCTATGGTGGTATGCTTCAACAGTTCTAATCAGAAACCTGAGTAGAAGGAGCCTATGGTGGTATGCTTCAACAGTTCTAATCAGAAACCTGAGTAGAAGGAGCCTATTGTGGTATGCTTCAACAGTTCTAATCAGAAACTTGAGTAGAAGGAGCCTATGGTGGTATGCTTCAACAGTTCTAATCAGAAACTTGAGTAGAAGGAGCCTATGGTGGTGTGCTTCAACAGTTCTAATCAGAAACTTGAGTAGAAGGTGTCTATGGTGGTATGCTTCAACAGTTCTAATCAGAAACTTGAGTAGAAGGAGCCTATGGTGGTGTGCTTCAACAGTTCTAATCAGAAAGTTGATTTGTAAATCTTTCCAGTGGCCATCTTGGATTTTCCTAAAAGGTCTAGGTAAAAAGACCAATCCTCATTAACCACATGGTTAAACCAAATTTGACTGTAATGAGCCTATGATGGTAGCCTTCCAAACATGTGTACAGAAATTTATTTGGTCAATTTGGCTGGGGACCATATGAGATTTAAAAACAGATTTTTTCCCAGAAATCAACGAACGCTGCTCCTTTACCATTGGCACAATTTCAATGAAACGTGGGTGGAACGGTTCTATCTAACGAGAAATTAGATTGATAAATTTTTCTGACAGCCATCTTGTATTTTCAATAAATGTCAGAGAAATCGATAAATGCTCTACTGATTAACTGATTGGACGATTTCAAACAAGCTTGGCTCGAATGGCTCTTTCGTGGTGAATTTCTGAACTTGTATACAGGGACTTGATTTGTAAAAAATTCAAGAAAATCAGTTGAGATCCTTAGTTAAATCCTTAATCATTGACCTAATTTCAACCAAGGTGAGCTTCAAGGACTGTTGTTGAAGGATTATCTTCCAGATGAGCTTCAAGGATTCTGTTGTTGTAGGCTTATGTTCCAGGTGAGCATCACAGGACCCTGTTGTAGGCTTATGTTCCAGGTGAGCATCACAGGACCCTGTTGTAGGCTTATGTACCAGATGAGCATCAAGGCCCTTGGGCATTGTGTATTCAGTGGGTTATGTGGCAATGTAATGCTGCAATTGTTAATTTATTAGTTATAGGATGTGTTATACATAATACACATTGTTGTTATGATACCTGTTACAACGCAATGAAGATTATGAGATTTTCTATGGATTCAGAATAAAGAAATACTTTGAAAATCCAGTGTCATGTTTATTTGTTCATTGGTGCTTCTCATTATGACAAACAAATATACAGGAAACTTTTAAAGTGATGGTTATTGAATATTGAGGAAATCTGACTGAAAGTTTTCAGCCCAATTTCAACCAAACTTGCATCAACAAGCTTTAGTTTGCTCAAGATGTTCTCAAGGTGAGGTATGGATTTTGTCATCAAGTCATTTAGTTATCTGATGAGACAAGTGACTGGTGTCAATATTTCATCGGGATATTCTTCCGTAAGCCATTTACCTCATAACTGGGATATTTTGAAACTGTTTGACTGGGTGTTGTTGCAGGATGGGCAGTAATGGATTGCAGTTAGATTATTTTCAAACTCTGACAGCTTACTTACTTGGAAATACAACCACTATTCATGGTTTAAAAAGGATAGTACATGCTGATTAAGCCAAGCCATCGGTTTCAGACTAAGTTTCAGATTTATATGAGTCAATTCGGATGAAAGTTATATTATGTCTTTAAACATTTTAAAATTTTCAAAGAGTATAAGACAACAGATCATTACTCAACTCTACTCTACTTGGCCTGAATACTACTGTATTCCTTTACTAACTTAATTATTAGCTCCCCTGTCATGAGGGGCCAAGTGAGCTTATGCCATGGTGGTCGTCCTTCTGTCTGCTGTCCGGCAACTTTTTCTTTGAAAGCCTACTCATTAACCACTTGACCGATTTTAAACAAACTTGGCTGCGAGAATCCCAGGGTCGTAGGTTTCACAACTTGTATACAGAATTTTGATAGATCAATTTTTTGGTGGCCATCTTGGATTTTCTGAAAATTTTTAGAAATCATTTAAAAACCTACTCCCCATTAACCACTGGGCAGATTTCAATCAAACTCAGTGGAAAGGACCCTAGAGTAGTATGCTTCAGAACATGTATACGGAATTTTGATTGGACAATATTTTTTCTACTGTCATTTTTAATTTTCCAAAAAATTGGCAGGAAATCGTTTAAAACGCTACTCATTAACTACTTGTGCAATTTCATCCAGACTTGGCTGGAAGGATACTAGGGTGGGAAGTTTCAGAACATGTATACAGAATTTTGATTGGTCAATTTTTCTGGTGCCCATCTTGGATTTTCTGAAAATCAGTTAAACGCCTACTCATTAGCCACTTGGCCGATTTCAAGCAAACTCGGTTGGAAGGGCCCTAGTCTGGTATACTTCAGAACTTGTATACATAATTTTGACTGCTTGATTTTTGGGTGCCCATCTTTAGTTTTCCGTAAAAGGGGAATTAGTTTAAGACATTAACCCCTTGGGAAATTTAAAACAAATTTGGCTGGAAGGATCCTATAGTGGTAGCCTCTAAAAAATTATATTCCGAACTTTGATAGGTCAATGTTTTGGTGACTCATCTTTGCTTTTCAGAAAATTTTCTGGAACCATTTAAAAATGGTACTCCTTAATCAATAGCCTGATTTCAACAAAACGCTTCAAAATGTCAAATGAGAATCTGGATTGGTCTATTTTTAGCTCACCTGGCCTGAAAGTCCTAGTGAGTGTATGTCATGGCGATCGTCTGTCTGTTGTCCGTCCATCCGTGCATCAACTTTTCCTTTGGCTTCTCAAGAATCACTGGGCCGATTTCATTTATATTTGGCAGGAAGCATCCTTAGGCCATAGGATCCAAGTTTGTTCAAACGAAGCCGATCGACCAATTTAGCCCAGGGCCATCTTGGATTTTGTCCGATTTTGGGAAATGTCTAAAAAAAATCTCTGAAACCGCTTGGAGGGATTGATGCAAACCTCACGAAATATGAACTAGGCCAAGTGCTAAAACAAGTTTGTTCAAGGGAACTTGATTAGTCAAATGGTTCGGTGGCCATCTTGCTTGACCTAGATTTAGCGAAAATGACCTCCAGAACCGCTGAAGGGATCGAGTCAAAATTTGGCAGATATTATTAGGGACTAAGGGCCATTAAAGGTTGTTCAAGGGAAGTTGAACAGTAAAAAACATGGCCGCCATGGGCCAATCAAACTATAGTGTGTTTAGCCACCATATTGGATTTTTTTATTTGATGGATTTTGAGGCCGAAATTGGTTTTGTGTTTTTGGGTATTCTGATCTCAAATTTGTAATTTTTTAAAGTGTCGGATAAACGTTTTGGCAGCCAATTTGGATCATTTTCCTGCCATAAGCTCCCATACTAAAGCAATGGGAAACTTAAAATGTCTTCTCGAGAAATACTGGGACAATTACAATTATATTTGGCAGGACGTATCCTTAGGACATAGAGATTCAAGTTTGTTCAACCGAAGCCAATTTAGCCGATGGGCATCTTGGATTTCGGCCAATTTTTAGAAAAGTATAAAAACCTCGGAAACTGCTTGTGGTATTAATGCAAACCCCATGAAATATGATCTACGGCGAGAGCTGAACCAAGTTTGTTCAAGGGAGCTTGATGCGTCAAATGGTTTGGTGGCCATCTTGGATGACCTAGTTTCCAAGAAAACGACTTCTCCAGAACTGCTGATGATCGGGCCGAAATTTGGGAGATGATATTTATGACGAAGGGTCATTAAAGTTTGTTCAAGAAAAGTGTATACATAAAGAAACATGGCCTCTGTTTTCTTGTTACAAGTCTGCTCAACTCATTAGAGTTCTAATTATTGTCAATGACCATTCTAGTTGAAATGGCTATGGTCCAGGTGAGCGATACAGGCCCCTTGGGCCTCTTGTTTTGGTGGCCATCTTGGATTATCCATCATGTCTATTGAAATGCAAGTGGTTCAAATGTTAATGGTCCAGGTGATCATCACAGGCCCTTGGGCCTCTTGTTATTATTAGCTTACCAGGCCCGCCCGTCAAATCGCATCTCATTTATGGTTTAACTGATTTCAACCAAATTTTAATGGAAGGATCCTATGTTGGTAGACTCCATAACTTCTATTCAGAATTTTGATTGGTCAATTTTTTGGGTGAAGATCTTAGATTTTGAGGGATTTACCAGAAATTTTCAAAATCATACTCCTTAGCTTCTTGACAGATTTCAAATACATTTGCCTGGAAGGATCCTATAGTGGTAGGCTCTAGAACATCTATTCAGATTTTTGATTGAAAAACCTTTATTGAAAATCTTAGATTTTTTTTTTTTCTAATCACTTGAGGTAGGCTCTAGTTATTAATTTATTATGTGTTCCGTCTTTGTCTGTCTGTTCAACTGTCTATCTGCATGTTTATTATAAAAATCTATGTTCGGGACAGATGTCATCTTTTCAGTGGACACATTTGGTGAAGACGAAGTATCATTTCGTTTCTGTGAGATCTGACCATTATAGAAGGGTGGCTGTATATGACCCAGCAGGACACCCTATATGACGGCTATTTTATTGTTGAACCCCCAAGTACAACCCCAGAGGAGTCCAAAATCACTTGTTGCCACTTTAAAAAGTGTCCATTATGGCCGCCATCTTGAATTCAAAATGGCCACCCTTTAAATGCATGAATATCAGTTTTTGTGTATAATCAACACGAATTTCATCTTAAAGTAATCCAATATAATCCAAATATGTTATTAACTTGTTTTTTAACCATATTCTAGCTTCTTTCATCATTCATCTCAATATTAAATATCTATGTATAGCCTCTTTTGAATCCAGAATGGTCGCCACTGTGATACCAATCACATCAATCACTGGGAATACGCATAGGAGAATATTCATCTAAAGGATGACATTTATATCACTCACTTACTTCAATGAATCGACCAATCAAATGATATATACTAGGAACAAAAGTAGTAATAGATCGATGATGCTTGTATGTAGTGTAGTATGATTATCCTTATTATGAAGTACCAATGTATGGCAAATGCTATATATAAGTTTTAAAGGTGCGTATTCACACTAGAATGATTGAAAATAAAATTGTTAAAACCGCATACTTTTATAAGCTTAAATCAGGTGCCTATGTGTAATGAAACGAAATAAATCTTAACATATGATGATACCATTGCATATAAATTAATATAATTTTTTAAGTTGCGAAATTGAAATAGAGGCCCGTGCCTCTATTTCAGTTTTGCAACTTAAAAATTTTTATTAATTTATATGGAATGGAATCATCATATGTTAACATTTATTTTGTTTCATTATATATAGGCTCACAGTTTAAGCCTCTAAAAGTGTATAATTTAAACAATTTTATTTTCGGATATTTTACTGTGAATATGCACCTTTAAACCGTACAGTAAAACATGTCTATAAGTGACACTTTATGGGCCATCAAAGAGTTATCACTAAAGACACATGCTTGTTTAACAAGAGCAATTTACCATAGTTAATAGCATTTGGGAGCACAAGGTGGTGTTATCTAAGAGAGCTCAACGTACGACCATCCTAAAGAACCATCATCTGTGCCCCAGAAGAACAGATATCCGTGATGGACAGTTTGACGTAACTCTTTTTATGAATGTAATTCTTTATATATAATTATGCTAATTGAGCAACTGTAAAACCAGACACCGTTCTGCGTTCTTATTGATCACATAAGAAATACAAATTGTTGGTCTATAGACATGCAGTTAACTGTGTGCTCTTGTGTCCATAGGTGCATGTATGCTGTAGGATCATTCTGGTATCTGCTTCTTCCTGAAAGACATTCGCACACTTGTGCATTTCCAGTGTTGCCATCCATCTTAGAAACTCATATCTTGTCACATGGAGCTGTTTAACTGATAAAGTAGCAGCGTGCTTAGTGGTTGACCACTCCTTAGCCTGGAACTCCATTAGGGACATTTTGTTCCCTCCAACCAGCTAGATATTGTATCCAGCGTTGATGATTTGATGCTGTTTTGGTCTCTGCCAGATATTTTGATGTTGATCATTCCTACATCACTGGTACGCTGACTACATTTAGCATTTTTGATAGGATTGGAGCTGTGAACATCGGCTACAAAATTTACCTGATTGTTCTTCAAATTTACCTGACTATTCTCTGTAATATGGCACTATGCATTTTTGGAATATGTGTGCAACCAGCTCACCACATGTTTATTGAAGATGAATCAAACTGTGAAGTATGGCCACAGCATCGCTGATCACACATTCATTATGTATGTTTGTTCCTGGATCCTTTGCATATTTCTTTAATGGACCAGCTAAAACTGACATTCGAGTCCATCTGATGTAGTGAATGAGGGTGCAACTGGACTAAGCAGATATTTTCATGACTTCCTTTATGTCCAGTTTTGCTTTTGCCCACTGATAGCTATGTGAACAATTAGTTTCCAATCTGCTTTTCCTTCCTATTTCACAATTATAAATTGTAACTTTGCCTTTGTTGGTTTGATTAATAACTCAATTCATGTCTTCTTTATAGGAGCATAGACGTCTTCTTCTGCAGAAAAAATGCACTTGATAATAAATGATGTTACTGCCAGCTCACATATCTCCTCAGCGCGACCTGGTTTGTCTGTTGCTGTTTCATCAATTTCGACGCTAGAGCTCACTATATTTATGCTATGTGGTGGTGCAAAGGGATTTACACCCCAGTCTAGCCAGTTTGAATAATTGTATCCACATCTTGTTTCATTCAGAGAGGACTTTAGGGATGCACATTCAGGTTCAACAATGAAACTGACGTCACACAGGGTGTCCCGCTGGGTCATATGCAGTCATCTAGCTATTAATGCTTACCACTAGGATGTCATTATTCTATCTTTTACTATATATTGTAAATAAACTGGTGTACATCTTCCGTGCTCAGTGTTGGTAGACGATGTTGTTGTCTATGATAGCACCATCTCCCATCAAATTTGTTGGGAAATGTTCATCTTTTAATTTTATTTGAAAATTAATGTTTTTACATCAGAGTGATAAGGGTTAGCATACTTATGAGAGTTTTACCCCGATGAAGAGTATGAAATGAGTCAAGATTTCTTGTCCAGGGCGAATCACAATGAGGTCTAAATTTGAAATTCCTTGTTCAGTGTACATATCAGATGGAGACTGAAAGGACAAGAAATGTTAAAATGTCTTGGTCAAGCCAGATCGTGAAGAATTTTTAACATACACTTGAAATTCTTTTCACTGGAAACGAAGTGTCATGATTTCGTCCCGAAATCCGTTCATATTTGCCAGAGTCTGTGGCACTCTACCAATACAAGTCAAATCAAGCGATGTCACAACCACCAACATGACCAACAACTATCTTATTCTAATACTGCTGTGTTATTGTGGAACACACTATTCACACACGCACGCACGCATGCAGATACACACACATGCGCGCGCTTCCCCTTCCCCAATGACCAACAACTATCTCACTCTAATACCGCTGTTATTGTGGAGCACACACACACACACACACGCACGCTTGCTGGGCACGCACCCACCATTCACCCACACGCACGCAGGCACGCACGCGCACACACTCCCTTCCCAATGTACCATATTTAAACACCAATATAAGAATACAAATCTACAATCATGTACGTTCTAGTCGGCGTACTGTCCGGGCTATTGAGATGGATATCGGTGTGTCAAAGCTGGTAAGTGGGCATGTGTGGTATGCGGGTGACAATCTACACATAGGATATCTTCAAAGACTAAAATATTGGACGACATTGGAACAACATGAAATATCGGTCTGCTGAGACCTACTCTCTATATTAGTGCTGAAGTTGGCTTGCGTGTGAGGCCAGGAGAAATGGGCAAAGCCGTAAACCATTCCATGATCGCATCCCCGTTTCCCTAGCATGTGCCAATGAAGTTTCCCTCAGTGTTATGCACAGAAAGCAATGGCGGTGTAGCAGCAACAATCAGAGCCCAGGCGGCACCAAACTTTTTTGTGACACTCATCTGTGGGTGCTTTGTCATCTTCCAATGATATACATTTTTATTAATATTCCTAAGTTTGCAATATTTGTCAATTAGATAGCCACTACTGTAGCGAAATTATTTTCGAAATGATCAGCATCCTTCATATTTCTGCTAACACATTAATTAGGGTCCCGCACCGGAAGTTGTGGAAGCCCTATAGTAATCACTGTACACCTCTGTTTGTCCGTCCGTCCATCCACAATATCTCATAAACAGCATATTATACAGAAATGCTTCAGATATTTTTATGAAACTTGGTGTATGCCTCGGCTATGATACGCATATGTGCCTTTTGAAGATTTCACTTCAGGAGTATACTTTACCTCCCTAATACACTTTGATATTTCTAAATATCGACCTAGCTACAATAATACTCAGATTTTAACAGAAACTGCCCCTAATGGGCAGGTATGAAAGTTGACTGTTAGGCGGATGTGCGCCCCACCTCTGTGCAGGAGCCGACTGTCACTCCCTCTTTCTAGATTATTGACCACCCATGCCTTATTCACTCTGCTAAGCTTTTTGCACTTGCTACCTATACATTTCTTCTTTTGAGAGTAGTCTGTTATAGCCATCTAAGGATGTCTGATCATGTAAAATCACCTGTTACCACTCCCGGAAATACTCAGCGGGTGATTTCAATTATCAATTAAATTTTTTACCGTGTTTTCCCGAAACGTAACAGGTTTTCTGGACTCGCGCTAGACGTGGTAAGACGTCTGTGTAAGTGGTCAAAATGCCTTGACATGTTTTGAATGCCTGTTCACACATTATTTTTGTGTTCACAGGTACTTATAATGCTGTTGTTTGGTCACCTGTGGTTAGCTTCCCCCGCACGCCCCATCCCCCACCCACACACCCTAGTCTTGTGTTTATTAGGGTCTGAATAAGAGTGACATTATAAACACTTCCCACACACCCCCGTTGCAGAAATTTTTTTACATCTAGGTGCTCTGAGACGGCCAGAGAGTCTACTTTTAGGGTGAATTATGGCGCTTTCTTTCGTTGTAAAATTATTTTATTTTGCAAATTTTCGTAATTAACATTGTTGCCGAGCACCAAACAAGAATTGGAGCCCCCACACATATTAGAATAGAATTATAATGCATGAGTTCTAAACTAATAAAGTTTGCTTTAAATTTCCTATAACTTCCAAAAAAGTGCATTTTTCATTTTTAAATTGTGGGCCCCCTTGCTAGTGGGGCCCCCAGGCCTTTTTCCCTGCTTGCCCCCACCCCACCCTTAAATACGGCCCTATTGCTGGTTGAGAGAACGAGTGGGTGCGATGGTACACACTCAGGTCAGATGTTTGCTGTTTGAGAGAATGAGCGGGGGCGATGGTACACACTAAGGTCAGATGTTTGCTGGTTGAGAGAACAAGCGGGAGCCATGGTACACACTCAGGTCAGATGTTTGCTGGTTGAGAGAACGAAGAGGAGCGATGGTACACACTCAGGTCAGATGTTTGCTGGTTGAGAGAACGAGCGGGTGCGATGGTACACGCTCAAGGCAGATGATTGCTGGTTGAGAGAATGAGCGGGAGCGATCGTACACACTCGGGTCAGATGGTTTGTTAGTTGAGAGAACGAGCGGGAGCAATGGTATACACTCAGGTCAGATGTTTGCTGGCTGGTTGAGAGAACAAGCGGGAACGATGGTAGACACTAGGGCCAGATGTTTGCTGGTTGAGAGAAAAAGCAAGAGCGATGGTACACACTCAGGTCAGATGTTTGCTGGCTTGTTGAGCGAATGAGCGGGAGCGATGGTACACACTCAGGTCACAGGTTTGCTGGTTGAGAGAATGAGCAGGGGCGATGGTACACACTCAAGTCAAATGTTTGCTGGTTCGTTGAGAAAATGAGCGGGGGGGGGGGGGGGCAATGGTACACACTAAGGCCAGATATTTGCTGGTTGAGAGAATGCGTGTGTGCGATGGTACACAATCAAGTCAGATGTTTGCTGATTGAGAGAACGGGCAGGTGCGATGGTACAAACTCAGGTCAGATGTTTGCTGGTTGAGAGAATGAGCGGGTGTGATGGTACACACTCAAGTCAGATGTTTACTGGTTGATAGAATGAGCGGGTGCGATGGTACACACTCTGATCAGATGTGTGCTTGTTGAGAGAACGATCGGCAGCGATGGTACACACTCAGGTCAGATGTTTTCTGGTTGAGAGAATTAGCGGGTGCGATGGTACACACTCAGGTCAGATGTTTGCTAGTTTAGAGAATGAGCGGGAGCGATGGTACACACTCAGGTCAGATGTTTGCTGATTGAGAGTGTGAGCTGGAGTGCTGGTACACACTCAGGTCAGATGTTTGCTGGCTGGTTGAGAGAACGAGCGGGAACAATGGTACACACTAAGGCCAGATGTTTGCTGGTTGAGAGAACACGTGTGAGCAAATGGTACACACTCGGGCGAACAAGCAGGAGTGATGGTACACACTCAAGTCAGATGTTTGCTGGTTTGAGAGAACGAGTGGGTGCGATGGTACACACTCAGGTCAGATGTTTGCTGATTGAGAGAACGAGCGGGAGCGATGGTACACACTAAGGCCAGATGTTTGCTGGTTGAGAGAGAACAAGCGGGTGCAATGGTACACACTCAGGTCAGATGTGTGCTGGTTGAGAGAATGAGCGGATGCGATGGTACACACTTAGATCAGATGTTTGCTGGCTGAGAGAACGAGCGGGAGCAATGGTACGCACTCAGGTCAGATGTTGCTGGTTGAGAGTGTGAGCTGGGGCGATGGTACACCCTCAGATCAGATGTTTGCTGGTTGAGAGAACGAGCAGGAGCGATGGTACACATTCAGGTCAGATGTTTTCTGGCTGGTTGAGAGAATGAGCGGGTGCGATGGTACACACTCAGGTCAGATGTTTGCTGGTTGAGAGAATGAGTGGGAGCAAATGGTACACACTAAGGCCAGATGTTTGCTGGTTGAGAGAATGAGCGGGTGCAATGGTACACACTCAGGTCAGATGTTTGCTGGTTGAGAGAATGAGCGGGTGCAATGGTACACACTCAGGTCAGATGTTTGGTGATTGAGAGGACGAGCGGGAACGATGGTACACACTAAGGTCAGATGTTTGCTGGTTGAGAGAATGAGCAGATGCGATGGTACACACTCAAATCAGATGTTTGCTGGTTGAGAGAATGAGCGGGTGCAATGATACACAATCAGGTCAAATGTTTGCTGGTTGAGAGAATGAGCAGGTGCGATGGTACACACTCAGGTCAGATGTTTGCTGGTTGAGAGAACGAAGAGGAGCGATGGTACACACTCAGGTCAGATGTTTGCTGGTTGAGAGAACGAGCGGGTGCGATGGTACACGCTCAGGTCAGATGTTTGCTGGTTGAGAGAGAACAAGCGGGTGCAATGGTACACACTCAGGTCAGATGTGTGCTGGTTGAGAGAATGAGCGGATGCGATGGTACACACTTAGATCAGATGTTTGCTGGCTGAGAGAACGAGCGGGAGCGATGGTACGCACTCAGGTCAGATGTTGCTGGTTGAGAGTGTGAGCTGGGGCGATGGTACACCCTCAGATCAGATGTTTGCTGGTTGAGAGAACGAGCAGGAGCGATGGTACACACTCAGGTCAGATGTTTGCTGATTGAGAGTGTGAGCTGGAGTGATGGTACACATTCAGGTCAGATGTTTTCTGGCTGGTTGAGAGAATGAGTGGGTGCGATGGTACACACTCAGGTCAGATGTTTGCTGGTTGAGAGAATGAGTGGGAGCAAATGGTACACACTAAGGCCAGATGTTTGCTGGTTGAGAGAATGAGCGGGTGCAATGGTACACACTCAGGTCAGATGTTTGCTGGTTGAGAGAACGAGCGGGTGCGATGGTACACACTCAAATCAGATGTTTGCTGGTTGAGAGAATGAGCGGGTGCAATGATACACAATCAGGTCAAATGTTTGCTGGTTGAGAGAATGAGCAGGTGCGATGGTACACACTCAGGTCAGATGTTTGCTGGTTGAGAGAACGAAGAGGAGCGATGGTACACACTCAGGTCAGATGTTTGCTGGTTGAGAGAACGAGCGGGTGCGATGGTACACGCTCAAGGCAGATGATTGCTGGTTGAGAGAATGAGCGGGAGCGATCGTACACACTCGGGTCAGATGGTTTGTTAGTTGAGAGAACGAGCGGGAGCAATGGTATACACTCAGGTCAGATGTTTGCTGGCTGGTTGAGAGAACAAGCGGGAACGATGGTAGACACTAGGGCCAGATGTTTGCTGGTTGAGAGAAAAAGCAAGAGCGATGGTACACACTCAGGTCAGATGTTTGCTGGCTTGTTGAGCGAATGAGCGGGAGCGATGGTACACACTCAGGTCACAGGTTTGCTGGTTGAGAGAATGAGCAGGGGCGATGGTACACACTCAAGTCAAATGTTTGCTGGTTCGTTGAGAAAATGAGCGGGGGGGGGGGGGGGCAATGGTACACACTAAGGCCAGATATTTGCTGGTTGAGAGAATGCGTGTGTGCGATGGTACACAATCAAGTCAGATGTTTGCTGATTGAGAGAACGGGCAGGTGCGATGGTACAAACTCAGGTCAGATGTTTGCTGGTTGAGAGAATGAGCGGGTGTGATGGTACACACTCAAGTCAGATGTTTACTGGTTGATAGAATGAGCGGGTGCGATGGTACACACTCTGATCAGATGTGTGCTTGTTGAGAGAACGATCGGCAGCGATGGTACACACTCAGGTCAGATGTTTTCTGGTTGAGAGAATTAGCGGGTGCGATGGTACACACTCAGGTCAGATGTTTGCTAGTTTAGAGAATGAGCGGGAGCGATGGTACACACTCAGGTCAGATGTTTGCTGATTGAGAGTGTGAGCTGGAGTGCTGGTACACACTCAGGTCAGATGTTTGCTGGCTGGTTGAGAGAACGAGCGGGAACAATGGTACACACTAAGGCCAGATGTTTGCTGGTTGAGAGAACACGTGTGAGCAAATGGTACACACTCGGGCGAACAAGCAGGAGTGATGGTACACACTCAAGTCAGATGTTTGCTGGTTTGAGAGAACGAGTGGGTGCGATGGTACACACTCAGGTCAGATGTTTGCTGATTGAGAGAACGAGCGGGAGCGATGGTACACACTAAGGCCAGATGTTTGCTGGTTGAGAGAGAACAAGCGGGTGCAATGGTACACACTCAGGTCAGATGTGTGCTGGTTGAGAGAATGAGCGGTTGCGATGGTACACACTTAGATCAGATGTTTGCTGGCTGAGAGAACGAGCGGGAGCAATGGTACGCACTCAGGTCAGATGTTGCTGGTTGAGAGTGTGAGCTGGGGCGATGGTACACCCTCAGATCAGATGTTTGCTGGTTGAGAGAACGAGCAGGAGCGATGGTACACATTCAGGTCAGATGTTTTCTGGCTGGTTGAGAGAATGAGCGGGTGCGATGGTACACACTCAGGTCAGATGTTTGCTGGTTGAGAGAATGAGTGGGAGCAAATGGTACACACTAAGGCCAGATGTTTGCTGGTTGAGAGAATGAGCGGGTGCAATGGTACACACTCAGGTCAGATGTTTGCTGGTTGAGAGAATGAGCGGGTGCAATGGTACACACTCAGGTCAGATGTTTGGTGATTGAGAGGACGAGCGGGAACGATGGTACACACTAAGGTCAGATGTTTGCTGGTTGAGAGAATGAGCAGATGCGATGGTACACACTCAAATCAGATGTTTGCTGGTTGAGAGAATGAGCGGGTGCAATGATACACAATCAGGTCAAATGTTTGCTGGTTGAGAGAATGAGCAGGTGCGATGGTACACACTCAGGTCAGATGTTTGCTGGTTGAGAGAATGGGCGAATGCGGTGGTACACATTCAGATCAGATGTATGCTGGTTGAGAGAACGAGCGGGTGCGATGGTACACGCTCAGGTCAGATGTTTGCTGGTTGAGAGAGAACAAGCGGGTGCAATGGTACACACTCAGGTCAGATGTGTGCTGGTTGAGAGAATGAGCGGATGCGATGGTACACACTTAGATCAGATGTTTGCTGGCTGAGAGAACGAGCGGGAGCGATGGTACGCACTCAGGTCAGATGTTGCTGGTTGAGAGTGTGAGCTGGGGCGATGGTACACCCTCAGATCAGATGTTTGCTGGTTGAGAGAACGAGCAGGAGCGATGGTACACACTCAGGTCAGATGTTTGCTGATTGAGAGTGTGAGCTGGAGTGATGGTACACATTCAGGTCAGATGTTTTCTGGCTGGTTGAGAGAATGAGTGGGTGCGATGGTACACACTCAGGTCAGATGTTTGCTGGTTGAGAGAATGAGTGGGAGCAAATGGTACACACTAAGGCCAGATGTTTGCTGGTTGAGAGAATGAGCGGGTGCAATGGTACACACTCAGGTCAGATGTTTGCTGGTTGAGAGAACGAGCGGGTGCGATGGTACACACTCAGGTCAGATGTTTGGTGATTGAGAGGACGAGCGGGAACGATGGTACACACTAAGGTCAGATGTTTGCTGGTTGAGAGAATGAGCAGATGCGATGGTACACACTCAAATCAGATGTTTGCTGGTTGAGAGAATGAGCGGGTGCAATGATACACAATCAGGTCAAATGTTTGCTGGTTGAGAGAATGAGCAGGTGCGATGGTACACACTCAGATCAGATGTTTGCTTGTTGAGAGAATGGGCGAATGCGGTGGTACACATTCAGATCAGATGTATGCTGGTTGAGAGAACGAGCAGGAGCGAGGGTACACACTAAGGCCAGATGTTTGCTGGTTGAGAGAATGAGCGGGTGCAATGGTACATGCTCGGGTCAGATGTTTGCTGGTTGAGAGAATGAGCGGAAGCGATGGTACCCAGTCAGGTCAGATGTGTGCTGGCTGGTTGAGAGAACGAGCGGGTTCGATGGTACATGCTCGGGTCAGATGTTTGCTAGTTGAGACAACATGTGGGTGCGATGGTACACACTCAGGTCAGATGATTGCTGGTTGAAAGAATGAGCGGGAGCGATGGTACACAGTCAGGTCAGATGTTTGTTGGTTGAGTGAACGAGCGGGAGCGATGGTATGTACTAAGGCCAGATGTTTGCTGGTTAAGGGAACGTGCGGGTGTGATGGTACACAGTCAAGTCAGATGTTTGCTGTCTCGTTGAGAGAACGAGCGGGAACGATGGTACACACTAAGCTCAGATGTTTGCTGGTTGAAAGAATGAGTGGGAGCGATGGTACACAGTCAGGGCAGATGTTTGCTGGCTGGTTGAGAGAACGAGCGGGAACGAGGGTACACACTCAGGTCAGATGTTTGATGGTTGAGAGAATGAGCAGGTGCAATGATACACACTAAGGTCAGATGTTTGCTGGTATAGAGAATGAGCGGGAGCGATGGTACACACTCAGGTCAGATGTGTGCTGGTTGGGAGAACGAGCGGGAGCGATGGTACACACTCAGGTCAGATGTTTGCTGGTTGAGAGAACGAGCGGGAGTGATGGTACACACTCAGCTCAGATGTTTGCTGGTTGAGAGCATGAGCAGGTGCGATGATACACACTAAGGTCAGATGTTTGTTGGTATAGAGCATGAGCGGGAGCGGGAGCGATGGTACACAGTCAGGTCTGATATTTGATGGCTGGTTGAGAGAACGAGCGGGAGCGATGTTATACACTCAAGTCAGATGTTTGCTGGTTGAGAGAATGAGCGGATGCGATGGTACACACACAAATCAGATGTTTTCTGGTTGAGAGAACAAGTGGGTGCGATATTACACACACTCAGGTCAGATGTTTGCTGGTTGAGAGAACGAGTGGGCGTGATGGTACACACTCAGGTCAGATGTTTGCTGGTTGAGAGAACGAGCGGGAGCGATGGTACGCACTCAGGTCAGATGTTGCTGGTTGAGAGTGTGAGCTGGGGCGATGGTACACCCTCAGATCAGATGTTTGCTGGTTGAGAGAACGAGCAGGAGCGATGGTACACACTCAGGTCAGATGTTTGCTGATTGAGAGTGTGAGCTGGAGTGATGGTACACATTCAGGTCAGATGTTTTCTGGCTGGTTGAGAGAATGAGTGGGTGCGATGGTACACACTCAGGTCAGATGTTTGCTGGTTGAGAGAATGAGTGGGAGCAAATGGTACACACTAAGGCCAGATGTTTGCTGGTTGAGAGAATGAGCGGGTGCAATGGTACACACTCAGGTCAGATGTTTGCTGGTTGAGAGAACGAGCGGGTGCGATGGTACACACTCAGGTCAGATGTTTGGTGATTGGGAGGACGAGCGGGAACGATGGTACACACTAAGGTCAGATGTTTGCTGGTTGAGAGAATGAGCAGATGCGATGGTACACACTCAAATCAGATGTTTGCTGGTTGAGAGAATGAGCGGGTGCAATGATACACAATCAGGTCAAATGTTTGCTGGTTGAGAGAATGAGCAGGTGCGATGGTACACACTCAGATCAGATGTTTGCTGGTTGAGAGAATGGGCGAATGCGGTGGTACACATTCAGATCAGATGTATGCTGGTTGAGAGAACGAGCAGGAGCGAGGGTACACACTAAGGCCAGATGTTTGCTGGTTGAGAGAATGAGCGGGTGCAATGGTACATGCTCGGGTCAGATGTTTGCTGGTTGAGAGAATGAGCGGAAGCGATGGTACCCAGTCAGGTCAGATGTGTGCTGGCTGGTTGAGAGAACGAGCGGGTTCGATGGTACATGCTCGGGTCAGATGTTTGCTAGTTGAGACAACATGTGGGTGCGATGGTACACACTCAGGTCAGATGATTGCTGGTTGAAAGAATGAGCGGGAGCGATGGTACACAGTCAGGTCAGATGTTTGTTGGTTGAGTGAACGAGCGGGAGCGATGGTATATACTAAGGCCAGATGTTTGCTGGTTAAGGGAACATGCGGGTGTGATGGTACACAGTCAAGTCAGATGTTTGCTGTCTCGTTGAGAGAACGAGCGGGAACGATGGTACACACTAAGCTCAGATGTTTGCTGGTTGAAAGAATGAGTGGGAGCGATGGTACACAGTCAGGGCAGATGTTTGCTGGCTGGTTGAGAGAACGAGCGGGAACGAGGGTACACACTCAGGTCAGATGTTTGATGGTTGAGAGAATGAGCAGGTGCAATGATACACACTAAGGTCAGATGTTTGCTGGTATAGAGAATGAGCGGGAGCGATGGTACACACTCAGGTCAGATGTGTGCTGGTTGGGAGAACGAGCGGGAGCGATGGTACACACTCAGGTCAGATGTTTGCTGGTTGAGAGAACGAGCGGGAGTGATGGTACACACTCAGCTCAGATGTTTGCTGGTTGAGAGCATGAGCAGGTGCGATGATACACACTAAGGTCAGATGTTTGTTGGTATAGAGCATGAGCGGGAGCGGGAGCGATGGTACACAGTCAGGTCTGATATTTGATGGCTGGTTGAGAGAACGAGCGGGAGCGATGTTATACACTCAAGTCAGATGTTTGCTGGTTGAGAGAATGAGCGGATGCGATGGTACACACACAAATCAGATGTTTTCTGGTTGAGAGAACAAGTGGGTGCGATATTACACACACTCAGGTCAGATGTTTGCTGGTTGAGAGAACGAGTGGGCGTGATGGTACACACTCAGGTCAGATGTTTGCTGGTTGAGAGAACGAGCGGGAGCGATGGTACGCACTCAGGTCAGATGTTGCTGGTTGAGAGTGTGAGCTGGGGCGATGGTACACCCTCAGATCAGATGTTTGCTGGTTGAGAGAACGAGCAGGAGCGATGGTACACACTCAGGTCAGATGTTTGCTGATTGAGAGTGTGAGCTGGAGTGATGGTACACATTCAGGTCAGATGTTTTCTGGCTGGTTGAGAGAATGAGTGGGTGCGATGGTACACACTCAGGTCAGATGTTTGCTGGTTGAGAGAATGAGTGGGAGCAAATGGTACACACTAAGGCCAGATGTTTGCTGGTTGAGAGAATGAGCGGGTGCAATGGTACACACTCAGGTCAGATGTTTGCTGGTTGAGAGAACGAGCGGGTGCGATGGTACACACTCAGGTCAGATGTTTGGTGATTGGGAGGACGAGCGGGAACGATGGTACACACTAAGGTCAGATGTTTGCTGGTTGAGAGAATGAGCAGATGCGATGGTACACACTCAAATCAGATGTTTGCTGGTTGAGAGAATGAGCGGGTGCAATGATACACAATCAGGTCAAATGTTTGCTGGTTGAGAGAATGAGCAGGTGCGATGGTACACACTCAGATCAGATGTTTGCTGGTTGAGAGAATGGGCGAATGCGGTGGTACACATTCAGATCAGATGTATGCTGGTTGAGAGAACGAGCAGGAGCGAGGGTACACACTAAGGCCAGATGTTTGCTGGTTGAGAGAATGAGCGGGTGCAATGGTACATGCTCGGGTCAGATGTTTGCTGGTTGAGAGAATGAGCGGAAGCGATGGTACCCAGTCAGGTCAGATGTGTGCTGGCTGGTTGAGAGAACGAGCGGGTTCGATGGTACATGCTCGGGTCAGATGTTTGCTAGTTGAGACAACATGTGGGTGCGATGGTACACACTCAGGTCAGATGATTGCTGGTTGAAAGAATGAGCGGGAGCGATGGTACACAGTCAGGTCAGATGTTTGTTGGTTGAGTGAACGAGCGGGAGCGATGGTATATACTAAGGCCAGATGTTTGCTGGTTAAGGGAACGTGCGGGTGTGATGGTACACAGTCAAGTCAGATGTTTGCTGTCTCGTTGAGAGAACGAGCGGGAACGATGGTACACACTAAGCTCAGATGTTTGCTGGTTGAAAGAATGAGTGGGAGCGATGGTACACAGTCAGGGCAGATGTTTGCTGGCTGGTTGAGAGAACGAGCGGGAACGAGGGTACACACTCAGGTCAGATGTTTGATGGTTGAGAGAATGAGCAGGTGCAATGATACACACTAAGGTCAGATGTTTGCTGGTATAGAGAATGAGCGGGAGCGATGGTACACACTCAGGTCAGATGTGTGCTGGTTGGGAGAACGAGCGGGAGCGATGGTACACACTCAGGTCAGATGTTTGCTGGTTGAGAGAACGAGCGGGAGTGATGGTACACACTCAGCTCAGATGTTTGCTGGTTGAGAGCATGAGCAGGTGCGATGATACACACTAAGGTCAGATGTTTGTTGGTATAGAGCATGAGCGGGAGCGGGAGCGATGGTACACAGTCAGGTCTGATATTTGATGGCTGGTTGAGAGAACGAGCGGGAGCGATGTTATACACTCAAGTCAGATGTTTGCTGGTTGAGAGAATGAGCGGATGCGATGGTACACACACAAATCAGATGTTTTCTGGTTGAGAGAACAAGTGGGTGCGATATTACACACACTCAGGTCAGATGTTTGCTGGTTGAGAGAACGAGTGGGCGTGATGGTACACACTCAGGTCAGATGTTTGCTGGTTGAGAGAACGAGCGGGAGCGATGGTACGCACTCAGGTCAGATGTTGCTGGTTGAGAGTGTGAGCTGGGGCGATGGTACACCCTCAGATCAGATGTTTGCTGGTTGAGAGAACGAGCAGGAGCGATGGTACACACTCAGGTCAGATGTTTGCTGATTGAGAGTGTGAGCTGGAGTGATGGTACACATTCAGGTCAGATGTTTTCTGGCTGGTTGAGAGAATGAGTGGGTGCGATGGTACACACTCAGGTCAGATGTTTGCTGGTTGAGAGAATGAGTGGGAGCAAATGGTACACACTAAGGCCAGATGTTTGCTGGTTGAGAGAATGAGCGGGTGCAATGGTACACACTCAGGTCAGATGTTTGCTGGTTGAGAGAACGAGCGGGTGCGATGGTACACACTCAGGTCAGATGTTTGGTGATTGGGAGGACGAGCGGGAACGATGGTACACACTAAGGTCAGATGTTTGCTGGTTGAGAGAATGAGCAGATGCGATGTGACACACTCAAATCAGATGTTTGCTGGTTGAGAGAATGAGCGGGTGCAATGATACACAATCAGGTCAAATGTTTGCTGGTTGAGAGAATGAGCAGGTGCGATGGTACACACACAGATCAGATGTTTGCTGGTTGAGAGAATGGGCGAATGCGGTGGTACACATTCAGATCAGATGTATGCTGGTTGAGAGAACGAGCAGGAGCGAGGGTACACACTAAGGCCAGATGTTTGCTGGTTGAGAGAATGAGCGGGTGCAATGGTACATGCTCGGGTCAGATGTTTGCTGGTTGAGAGAATGAGCGGAAGCGATGGTACCCAGTCAGGTCAGATGTGTGCTGGCTGGTTGAGAGAACGAGCGGGTTCGATGGTACATGCTCGGGTCACATGTTTGCTAGTTGAGACAACATGTGGGTGCGATGGTACACACTCAGGTCAGATGATTGCTGGTTGAAAGAATGAGCGGGAGCGATGGTACACAGTCAGGTCAGATGTTTGTTGGTTGAGTGAACGAGCGGGAGCGATGGTATATACTAAGGCCAGATGTTTGCTGGTTAAGGGAACGTGCGGGTGTGATGGTACACAGTCAAGTCAGATGTTTGCTGTCTCGTTGAGAGAACGAGCGGGAACGATGGTACACACTAAGCTCAGATGTTTGCTGGTTGAAAGAATGAGTGGGAGCGATGGTACACAGTCAGGGCAGATGTTTGCTGGCTGGTTGAGAGAACGAGCGGGAACGAGGGTACACACTCAGGTCAGATGTTTGATGGTTGAGAGAATGAGCAGGTGCAATGATACACACTAAGGTCAGATGTTTGCTGGTATAGAGAATGAGCGGGAGCGATGGTACACACTCAGGTCAGATGTGTGCTGGTTGGGAGAACGAGCGGGAGCGATGGTACACACTCAGGTCAGATGTTTGCTGGTTGAGAGAACGAGCGGGAGTGATGGTACACACTCAGCTCAGATGTTTGCTGGTTGAGAGCATGAGCAGGTGCGATGATACACACTAAGGTCAGATGTTTGTTGGTATAGAGCATGAGCGGGAGCGGGAGCGGGAGCGATGGTACACAGTCAGGTCTGATATTTGATGGCTGGTTGAGAGAACGAGCGGGAGCGATGTTATACACTCAAGTCAGATGTTTGCTGGTTGAGAGAATGAGCGGATGCGATGGTACACACACAAATCAGATGTTTTCTGGTTGAGAGAACAAGTGGGTGCGATATTACACACACTCAGGTCAGATGTTTGCTGGTTGAGAGAACGAGTGGGCGTGATGGTACACACTCAGGTCAGATGTTTGCTGGTTGAGAGAACGAGTTGGAGTAAATGGTACACCCTCGGGAGAACAAGCGGGAGCGATGGTACACACTCAAGTCAGATGTTTGCTGGTTGAGAGAACGAGTGGGTGCGATGGTACATACTCAGGTCAGATGTTTGCTTTTTGAGAGAACGAGTGGGGGCAAATGGTACACACTCGGGAAACAAGCAGGAGCGATGGTACACACTCAGGTCAGATGTTTTCTGGCTGGTTGAGAGAATGACCGGAAGCGATGGTACACACTCAGGTCAGATGTTTGCTGGTTGAGAGAATGAGTGGGTACGATGGTACACACTCAGGTCAGATGTTTGATGGTTGAGAGAATGAGCAGGTGCAATGATACACACTAAGGTCAGATGTTTGCTGGTATAGAGAATGAGCGGGAGCGATGGTACACACTCAGGTCAGATGTGTGCTGGTTGGGAGAACGAGCGGGAGCGATGGTACACACTCAGGTCAGATGTTTGCTGGTTGAGAGAACGAGCGGGAGTGATGGTACACACTCAGCTCAGATGTTTGCTGGTTGAGAGCATGAGCAGGTGCGATGATACACACTAAGGTCAGATGTTTGTTGGTATAGAGCATGAGCGGGAGCGGGAGCGATGGTACACAGTCAGGTCTGATATTTGATGGCTGGTTGAGAGAACGAGCGGGAGCGATGTTATACACTCAAGTCAGATGTTTGCTGGTTGAGAGAATGAGCGGATGCGATGGTACACACACAAATCAGATGTTTTCTGGTTGAGAGAACAAGTGGGTGCGATATTACACACACTCAGGTCAGATGTTTGCTGGTTGAGAGAACGAGTGGGCGTGATGGTACACACTCAGGTCAGATGTTTGCTGGTTGAGAGAACGAGCGGGAGCGATGGTACGCACTCAGGTCAGATGTTGCTGGTTGAGAGTGTGAGCTGGGGCGATGGTACACCCTCAGATCAGATGTTTGCTGGTTGAGAGAACGAGCAGGAGCGATGGTACACACTCAGGTCAGATGTTTGCTGATTGAGAGTGTGAGCTGGAGTGATGGTACACATTCAGGTCAGATGTTTTCTGGCTGGTTGAGAGAATGAGTGGGTGCGATGGTACACACTCAGGTCAGATGTTTGCTGGTTGAGAGAATGAGTGGGAGCAAATGGTACACACTAAGGCCAGATGTTTGCTGGTTGAGAGAATGAGCGGGTGCAATGGTACACACTCAGGTCAGATGTTTGCTGGTTGAGAGAACGAGCGGGTGCGATGGTACACACTCAGGTCAGATGTTTGGTGATTGGGAGGACGAGCGGGAACGATGGTACACACTAAGGTCAGATGTTTGCTGGTTGAGAGAATGAGCAGATGCGATGGTACACACTCAAATCAGATGTTTGCTGGTTGAGAGAATGAGCGGGTGCAATGATACACAATCAGGTCAAATGTTTGCTGGTTGAGAGAATGAGCAGGTGCGATGGTACACACTCAGGTCAGATGTTTGCTGGTTGAGAGAATGGGCGAATGCGGTGGTACACATTCAGATCAGATGTATGCTGGTTGAGAGAACGAGCAGGAGCGAGGGTACACACTAAGGCCAGATGTTTGCTGGTTGAGAGAATGAGCGGGTGCAATGGTACATGCTCGGGTCAGATGTTTGCTGGTTGAGAGAATGAGCGGAAGCGATGGTACCCAGTCAGGTCAGATGTGTGCTGGCTGGTTGAGAGAACGAGCGGGTTCGATGGTACATGCTCGGGTCAGATGTTTGCTAGTTGAGACAACATGTGGGTGCGATGGTACACACTCAGGTCAGATGATTGCTGGTTGAAAGAATGAGCGGGAGCGATGGTACACAGTCAGGTCAGATGTTTGTTGGTTGAGTGAACGAGCGGGAGCGATGGTATATACTAAGGCCAGATGTTTGCTGGTTAAGGGAACATGCGGGTGTGATGGTACACAGTCAAGTCAGATGTTTGCTGTCTCGTTGAGAGAACGAGCGGGAACGATGGTACACACTAAGCTCAGATGTTTGCTGGTTGAAAGAATGAGTGGGAGCGATGGTACACAGTCAGGGCAGATGTTTGCTGGCTGGTTGAGAGAACGAGCGGGAACGAGGGTACACACTCAGGTCAGATGTTTGATGGTTGAGAGAATGAGCAGGTGCAATGATACACACTAAGGTCAGATGTTTGCTGGTATAGAGAATGAGCGGGAGCGATGGTACACACTCAGGTCAGATGTGTGCTGGTTGGGAGAACGAGCGGGAGCGATGGTACACACTCAGGTCAGATGTTTGCTGGTTGAGAGAACGAGCGGGAGTGATGGTACACACTCAGCTCAGATGTTTGCTGGTTGAGAGCATGAGCAGGTGCGATGATACACACTAAGGTCAGATGTTTGTTGGTATAGAGCATGAGCGGGAGCGGGAGCGATGGTACACAGTCAGGTCTGATATTTGATGGCTGGTTGAGAGAACGAGCGGGAGCGATGTTATACACTCAAGTCAGATGTTTGCTGGTTGAGAGAATGAGCGGATGCGATGGTACACACACAAATCAGATGTTTTCTGGTTGAGAGAACAAGTGGGTGCGATATTACACACACTCAGGTCAGATGTTTGCTGGTTGAGAGAACGAGTGGGCGTGATGGTACACACTCAGGTCAGATGTTTGCTGGTTGAGAGAACGAGCGGGAGCGATGGTACGCACTCAGGTCAGATGTTGCTGGTTGAGAGTGTGAGCTGGGGCGATGGTACACCCTCAGATCAGATGTTTGCTGGTTGAGAGAACGAGCAGGAGCGATGGTACACACTCAGGTCAGATGTTTGCTGATTGAGAGTGTGAGCTGGAGTGATGGTACACATTCAGGTCAGATGTTTTCTGGCTGGTTGAGAGAATGAGTGGGTGCGATGGTACACACTCAGGTCAGATGTTTGCTGGTTGAGAGAATGAGTGGGAGCAAATGGTACACACTAAGGCCAGATGTTTGCTGGTTGAGAGAATGAGCGGGTGCAATGGTACACACTCAGGTCAGATGTTTGCTGGTTGAGAGAACGAGCGGGTGCGATGGTACACACTCAGGTCAGATGTTTGGTGATTGGGAGGACGAGCGGGAACGATGGTACACACTAAGGTCAGATGTTTGCTGGTTGAGAGAATGAGCAGATGCGATGGTACACACTCAAATCAGATGTTTGCTGGTTGAGAGAATGAGCGGGTGCAATGATACACAATCAGGTCAAATGTTTGCTGGTTGAGAGAATGAGCAGGTGCGATGGTACACACTCAGATCAGATGTTTGCTGGTTGAGAGAATGGGCGAATGCGGTGGTACACATTCAGATCAGATGTATGCTGGTTGAGAGAACGAGCAGGAGCGAGGGTACACACTAAGGCCAGATGTTTGCTGGTTGAGAGAATGAGCGGGTGCAATGGTACATGCTCGGGTCAGATGTTTGCTGGTTGAGAGAATGAGCGGAAGCGATGGTACCCAGTCAGGTCAGATGTGTGCTGGCTGGTTGAGAGAACGAGCGGGTTCGATGGTACATGCTCGGGTCAGATGTTTGCTAGTTGAGACAACATGTGGGTGCGATGGTACACACTCAGGTCAGATGATTGCTGGTTGAAAGAATGAGCGGGAGCGATGGTACACAGTCAGGTCAGATGTTTGTTGGTTGAGTGAACGAGCGGGAGCGATGGTATATACTAAGGCCAGATGTTTGCTGGTTAAGGGAACGTGCGGGTGTGATGGTACACAGTCAAGTCAGATGTTTGCTGTCTCGTTGAGAGAACGAGCGGGAACGATGGTACACACTAAGCTCAGATGTTTGCTGGTTGAAAGAATGAGTGGGAGCGATGGTACACAGTCAGGGCAGATGTTTGCTGGCTGGTTGAGAGAACGAGCGGGAACGAGGGTACACACTCAGGTCAGATGTTTGATGGTTGAGAGAATGAGCAGGTGCAATGATACACACTAAGGTCAGATGTTTGCTGGTATAGAGAATGAGCGGGAGCGATGGTACACACTCAGGTCAGATGTGTGCTGGTTGGGAGAACGAGCGGGAGCGATGGTACACACTCAGGTCAGATGTTTGCTGGTTGAGAGAACGAGCAGGAGTGATGGTACACACTCAGCTCAGATGTTTGCTGGTTGAGAGCATGAGCAGGTGCGATGATACACACTAAGGTCAGATGTTTGTTGGTATAGAGCATGAGCGGGAGCGGGAGCGATGGTACACAGTCAGGTCTGATATTTGATGGCTGGTTGAGAGAACGAGCGGGAGCGATGTTATACACTCAAGTCAGATGTTTGCTGGTTGAGAGAATGAGCGGATGCGATGGTACACACACAAATCAGATGTTTTCTGGTTGAGAGAACAAGTGGGTGCGATATTACACACACTCAGGTCAGATGTTTGCTGGTTGAGAGAACGAGTGGGCGTGATGGTACACACTCAGGTCAGATGTTTGCTGGTTGAGAGAACGAGCGGGAGCGATGGTACGCACTCAGGTCAGATGTTGCTGGTTGAGAGTGTGAGCTGGGGCGATGGTACACCCTCAGATCAGATGTTTGCTGGTTGAGAGAACGAGCAGGAGCGATGGTACACACTCAGGTCAGATGTTTGCTGATTGAGAGTGTGAGCTGGAGTGATGGTACACATTCAGGTCAGATGTTTTCTGGCTGGTTGAGAGAATGAGTGGGTGCGATGGTACACACTCAGGTCAGATGTTTGCTGGTTGAGAGAATGAGTGGGAGCAAATGGTACACACTAAGGCCAGATGTTTGCTGGTTGAGAGAATGAGCGGGTGCAATGGTACACACTCAGGTCAGATGTTTGCTGGTTGAGAGAACGAGCGGGTGCGATGGTACACACTCAGGTCAGATGTTTGGTGATTGGGAGGACGAGCGGGAACGATGGTACACACTAAGGTCAGATGTTTGCTGGTTGAGAGAATGAGCAGATGCGATGTGACACACTCAAATCAGATGTTTGCTGGTTGAGAGAATGAGCGGGTGCAATGATACACAATCAGGTCAAATGTTTGCTGGTTGAGAGAATGAGCAGGTGCGATGGTACACACACAGATCAGATGTTTGCTGGTTGAGAGAATGGGCGAATGCGGTGGTACACATTCAGATCAGATGTATGCTGGTTGAGAGAACGAGCAGGAGCGAGGGTACACACTAAGGCCAGATGTTTGCTGGTTGAGAGAATGAGCGGGTGCAATGGTACATGCTCGGGTCAGATGTTTGCTGGTTGAGAGAATGAGCGGAAGCGATGGTACCCAGTCAGGTCAGATGTGTGCTGGCTGGTTGAGAGAACGAGCGGGTTCGATGGTACATGCTCGGGTCACATGTTTGCTAGTTGAGACAACATGTGGGTGCGATGGTACACACTCAGGTCAGATGATTGCTGGTTGAAAGAATGAGCGGGAGCGATGGTACACAGTCAGGTCAGATGTTTGTTGGTTGAGTGAACGAGCGGGAGCGATGGTATATACTAAGGCCAGATGTTTGCTGGTTAAGGGAACGTGCGGGTGTGATGGTACACAGTCAAGTCAGATGTTTGCTGTCTCGTTGAGAGAACGAGCGGGAACGATGGTACACACTAAGCTCAGATGTTTGCTGGTTGAAAGAATGAGTGGGAGCGATGGTACACAGTCAGGGCAGATGTTTGCTGGCTGGTTGAGAGAACGAGCGGGAACGAGGGTACACACTCAGGTCAGATGTTTGATGGTTGAGAGAATGAGCAGGTGCAATGATACACACTAAGGTCAGATGTTTGCTGGTATAGAGAATGAGCGGGAGCGATGGTACACACTCAGGTCAGATGTGTGCTGGTTGGGAGAACGAGCGGGAGCGATGGTACACACTCAGGTCAGATGTTTGCTGGTTGAGAGAACGAGCGGGAGTGATGGTACACACTCAGCTCAGATGTTTGCTGGTTGAGAGCATGAGCAGGTGCGATGATACACACTAAGGTCAGATGTTTGTTGGTATAGAGCATGAGCGGGAGCGATGGTACACAGTCAGGTCTGATATTTGATGGCTGGTTGAGAGAACGAGCGGGAGCGATGTTATACACTCAAGTCAGATGTTTGCTGGTTGAGAGAATGAGCGGATGCGATGGTACACACACAAATCAGATGTTTTCTGGTTGAGAGAACAAGTGGGTGCGATATTACACACACTCAGGTCAGATGTTTGCTGGTTGAGAGAACGAGTGGGCGTGATGGTACACACTCAGGTCAGATGTTTGCTGGTTGAGAGAACGAGTTGGAGTAAATGGTACACCCTCGGGAGAACAAGCGGGAGCGATGGTACACACTCAAGTCAGATGTTTGCTGGTTGAGAGAACGAGTGGGTGCGATGGTACATACTCAGGTCAGATGTTTGCTTTTTGAGAGAACGAGTGGGGGCAAATGGTACACACTCGGGAAACAAGCAGGAGCGATGGTACACACTCAGGTCAGATGTTTTCTGGCTGGTTGAGAGAATGACCGGAAGCGATGGTACACACTCAGGTCAGATGTTTGCTGGTTGAGAGAATGAGTGGGTACGATGGTACACACTCAGGTCAGATGTTTGATGGTTGAGAGAATGAGCAGGTGCAATGATACACACTAAGGTCAGATGTTTGCTGGTATAGAGAATGAGCGGGAGCGATGGTACACACTCAGGTCAGATGTGTGCTGGTTGGGAGAACGAGCGGGAGCGATGGTACACACTCAGGTCAGATGTTTGCTGGTTGAGAGAACGAGCGGGAGTGATGGTACACACTCAGCTCAGATGTTTGCTGGTTGAGAGCATGAGCAGGTGCGATGATACACACTAAGGTCAGATGTTTGTTGGTATAGAGCATGAGCGGGAGCGGGAGCGATGGTACACAGTCAGGTCTGATATTTGATGGCTGGTTGAGAGAACGAGCGGGAGCGATGTTATACACTCAAGTCAGATGTTTGCTGGTTGAGAGAATGAGCGGATGCGATGGTACACACACAAATCAGATGTTTTCTGGTTGAGAGAACAAGTGGGTGCGATATTACACACACTCAGGTCAGATGTTTGCTGGTTGAGAGAACGAGTGGGCGTGATGGTACACACTCAGGTCAGATGTTTGCTGGTTGAGAGAACGAGTTGGAGTAAATGGTACACCCTCGGGAGAACAAGCGGGAGCGATGGTACACACTCAAGTCAGATGTTTGCTGGTTGAGAGAACGAGTGGGTGCGATGGTACATACTCAGGTCAGATGTTTGCTTTTTGAGAGAACGAGTGGGGGCAAATGGTACACACTCGGGAAACAAGCAGGAGCGATGGTACACACTCAGGTCAGATGTTTTCTGGCTGGTTGAGAGAATGACCGGAAGCGATGGTACACACTCAGGTCAGATGTTTGCTGGTTGAGAGAATGAGTGGGTACGATGGTACACACTCAGGTCAGATGTTTGCTGGTTGAGAGGATGAACGGATGCGGTGGTACACATTCAGATCAGATGTTTGCTGGTTGAGAGAACGAGTGGGTGCGATGGTACACACTCAGGCCAGATGTTTGCTGGTTGAGAGAACGAGCAGGAGAGATGGTACACACTAATGCCAGACGTTTGCTGGTTAAGAGAACGTGCGGGTGCGATGGTACACAGTCAGGTCAGATGTTTGCTGGCTGGTTGAGAGAACTAGCGGGAACGATGGTACACACTAAGCTCAGATGTTTGCTGGTTGAAAGAATGAGCGGATGCAATGGGACACACTCAAAAAAGGTGTTTGCTGGTTGAAAGAACGAGCGGGAGCGATGGTACACAGTCACGTCAGATGTTTGCTGGCGGGTTGAGAGAATGAGCGGGAACGATGGTACACACTAAGGTCAGATCTTTGCTGGTTGACAGAATGAGCGGATGCGATGATACACACTCAATTTAGGCGTGGCCGGCAGCTCAAAGAACATCCTGCCTCTACATCTGTAGACTCACATATTCAGGCCGTAAAGGCCTCACTGCAAATTTTGTGTTCCGAAGTAGACATTGATATTCGTGAACAGTAATCAGGAAGTTCAAAATTGCTCCCGTAAGTAGGGAGTTTACAAAACTGTTCTTACTGCGGTGCATTGGCTACTGCTAGCTACGGAAGAGGAACAGAAACTGAAGTCATATGCACAATATCTGTCGATCGCAGCTAGTACAGGTCCAACCTCTGGATCGTGTCTCCTTTTATACTCCCCGTGACGTCACAGGCGCAGGCTTCAACCAATCATAGTTCGAGCAACAGCCAATCAGCGCGTAGCTGATAATAGTGCAGTCGAATGTTCTAGAACATTCAAGAAGTTCTGCGTCCACGTGGTTATGACGTCACGGCAATATTTTGAAGTTAATCAAGACGGGTTTTCCGTGGATAACTCAGCCATTTCTTAACCGATTTTGAAATGGTTTACAGATGTAAAAAGCCCGTCGAATTCTGGTATTGATTAATGCCAGAGTCAACGGGAACACGTAATCAAAAAGGATTACAGGGTACAATCCTGGTACACTAAAGCGCCATCCTATCTCGGTCATAAATCATGTGCTCCATCAAAAATAGCATCTAAGCGCGTGCACGCGCATTATGAGCTTTAGCGAACTTAGTCGTTTTTGCAACGTGATCTCTCTCATAGGCCCATATACGCTTATGGCTCGACCCAGGGGTGCGTGTTCAGGGAACGAATCCAGGATGGGTGGCGCGTACCCAGCTTAGCTGGTACGGCCGGTACCCGACCGGTCGATCCGAACTACATATGTGATTTCATCGCATAAATTTGCTCAAATGTTGGCAGATCTGCGGTTTTCAATACCCTATCGTCTGCAATATGTGTGCCTATATAATTTCACCCATATGGTTAGATAGGGATATGAATACGCTAATGAATCTTGAGATTTCTACCACATAGTAATTTTGTAATATTCAATATGGTAGCCACGGACAGTTGTCAAATGCCAACAATTTACTATATTCAGTATTAGAATCTCAGTTCTTGGTTTGTAATCATTTTTTTTACATATAGCTATATATAACTGAATATGTACTACTGCTTTTGCACGATTCTACCAGCAAGTAACTTGGTAATATGTAGTTACATATTCGCCATATGGCCCCATTGTAATATGGTTGGTTCACATTCGCCACGTTCAGATAGGTGTCAATATGTCCTGACATAATGGGTTCGGCCCAGAATATCACCAATATGTTTAGATAGGTATAGGCATAAGCTTATGTCGTAGTGAGATTTAAAAACTGTGTAGCATAAATAAGCTCAAACTTAGGCTAATTCATGGTTTTCATTGCAATACATTCACCGCCATAATTTTACCCACAAATACTTATAGGAAATATGCTAGCTGTATTCCGAACTTAAAATTTTTTTACAGGAACGTAATTTCATAGTACACAATTCCATGCCGAAAATTGGCACAAATTCTGTCAGATCAACGATTTTCTGTACCACACTGTTTGCAATAGGTTCGACCCCAGAAGTTCACCCATATGGTTAGATATGTATATGAATACGCTAATAAAGTATCAAAGGTTTAAAAAATAGTGCCACACCATTGCCAAATTCCAATAATGTACTGTATTCGGTACCAGAATATCTCTACATGCCTTGTAGCCAGTTTTCGAACATAAGGCCCTGTAGAACTCACTATGTTCTCGTGCTGTGCGAAATATTGTAATAATTCTACCACCAAATATTTATTATAGTGATGTGAAAATATTTCTATATATCCCATATTATTAGCCCGCGTGTACTGCTAGAACCTGACTTATCAGGCTAATACCCTAACATTTGTACATATGGGCAACAGGATCGTCATCATTACAACGGTTGAGGCCGATTTTGGCCTTTTTGTCGAGCAGAAATATTTGATTTAATAGTTTGTCACTGTTTCCAGTAAAGATATCGTTTAATAGGTGACATAGATAAGATAGCTAAATGAAACAGATCACGATGTTGTGGCTGTTTCCCACTGGGTCTTCAGTCAGAATGTTTTCTACTATATCATTTTCGTTGGAGAAAACTAGGTTCACAGTATTGGTTCTATCCTGGCCACTTAACTTTGTTGAAAAGGTTATCTGTCGGTACAGATCGGGGTTCTGTATTGCATCAAAAATATACTTGCTTTGTGCATTTCACTAGAATTGCAGTGTATATTTCACCAATATATTTCTGGGTAATAAGCTCTTCACGTCTGTTTAAGAAGGTATCAAGATTTAGGTTTTAAATATTCTTTACAGTCCTCTTTAATATGTTTGAATGGGTGTCAGGGTCTGTACTGCTTCTTGCACCGATTTTCTACTGACTGGGTTGCCAGTTCTGTTGATTTCTTTATCTTTACATGTTGTTGATACCTAATGATCCAAATTTGATCTGTTACACTCTGTTGGTGCAGTAGTGCAATTCTCTCATCACTGGCTGCTCTTAATTTTGTCTGTTCCTCTTTCTGTTAAGGAGTTTGGCCTGGAGAAAAAGGATGGATGGAAAAATTGTTGGACTGACCAAAAAGATAAGCTGCTTTTCCTAGTCCATAGCTAATACTGCCCATATCTTTTTGCAAAAAACATTCCTTCTTTTGTGGTATTGTCTACCTATATTTTTGTCATGAGTGGCTTGTATGCCTTTATATAACTTCATTTTTTCATGAAACAGTTGAGTTTATTCTCAGAATTATAATAACCTCCGGGCACGCTATTTACCATTGATGCCTTGCATCAATATGTGGACTTGTTATGTAAAAGAGCTTGCTCTTCCAGGGATGAAGCCAGTCATGTGACATCGCCTCCCTCCTGTCAGATTAACTTTCGAATTCTGGCAATATCAAAGAGTATTATGGATGTATGTATACTCATGAAGTGAAATAAACGAAATCACAGATTTCTTATTTCATGAGAGAGTAGTTACTTACCTCTCTAATACGATACCTGGCCCTCCACCCCACTGAGCCTCACCATTTAGGATGTTACATTGCATATTTGTGAATTTGTCGGCCAATTATCAAGTTGAGGAACTTTCATACCTGTCCATTAGGGGCAGTTTCTGTTAAAATCTGAGTATTATTGTAGCTAGGTCGATATTTAGAAATATCAAAGCGTATTAGGGAGGTAAGTATAACTAATCACTCGTGAAAAAAAGAAATCCGTGATTTCGTTCAATTCACGTTTATAGGTCCAATATTTTGTGTGAAAATGTGCTTTTTAATGCAAAAACTCATCATTTTTGTCAATTTCCTCATAAAACAATATCATACAGAATCGCTTAAGATAATTTAATGAAACTACTTGGCAGGTGGCTTCTTTATGATGGACGAATGTGCCTTTTGAAGGATTCGCCTTTATCGGACCAAGATTTTTGATGAAATGGTCTTTTTAATGCAAAAATTCATGATTTTTGTCAATTTTCTCATAAACACTACATCATACTGAACCGCTTCATATATTTTTATGAAACTTGGTGTATGCCTCAGTTATGCTATGCAGATTTGCCTTTTGAAGAATTCACGTTTATAGGTTGCAATTCACGTGCATGCATGCAGTGATGACCAATACTAGACTGTATAGATTCACGATTTTATGTGAAAATGGGCTTTTTAGTGCAAAAACTGTTTTTGTCAATTTCCTCGTAAACAGTATATCATACAGTTCAATCGTTTTAAGATAATGTAATGAAAAACTTGACAGATCTATTCTTTATAATGGGTAGATGTGCCTTTTGAAGGATTCGTCTTTATCGGGCCAATATTTTGGGTGATAAAGAGCTTTATAAACATACAATTTTTTTTTTCGTTTTAGAAAGCATTGTCAGAAAGCTCGTGATTATTTTGAAAATAATTGCATAACATTTGTTAATGTCTCAAGGAAACTAAATATGCAACAGACCTAATGTTTTGAAATCCTTTTGACTGTCTTTGGAATAGCTAACTTTCAGTCAACTAGTTTTCAAAATAGTAAATAGGATCCATACTTACCTTAATTGAAATTCTGCAGATATTTACATTGTTGCCTTATCATGTTAGTAGTAATGGGGGTGGCCAGACGTTATTGTTCTTCTCAGCAGGAGGTCTTTGAGAACAATGGCGATCGTATGCAAAACAATGGCGTCTGTAGGCACACAAAGGAATTGTTTTTTTAGAATGGCATCCAGCCGCACACGATTTCGAGGTATTAGAACAATGACGTTTATATTCGCACACTTGAGAACCTATATTTAGTATATGTGACTCATGGTAAAACCCCGTTGTACATCCTGAAAATGTGGCATGTAAGGTAAAAATAATAGAGGTAGATGCGAATGAAATTTTGAAAATAATTTGAGCGTTGCTGAATATTTTGATAATTTGAGCGGTTGCTGAATATTTGGTCATTTGAGTGTTGATGAATATTTTGATAATTTGAGTGGTTGCTGAATATTTTGATAATTTGAGTGGTAGCTAAATATTTTGCTAATTTGAGTGGTTGCTGAATATGTTGTTGATAATTGGTTGCTGAATATTTTGATAACTTGTTGCTTAATATTTTGATAATTTGAGTGGTTGCTGAATATTTTGATAATTTGAGTGGTAGCTGAATATTTTGAAAACGATTTGACTGAATTTGTTTTTAAATACTTAATAGTCGATGGTATGTTAGAGAGGTGGTCTGATAATGGAGGTCGAAGGAGGCGGAGGAGGAGGGATGAGGAATGCTCGGCCACCCTCTGCCTGACACTGTTCTCTACGCATGAGCGCACATTTATTCATCTGGCAGTCCTATATTAAATTGCATAAAGGTGGTCGCTCATAGAGGTGTCGCGAGGGATGAGGAGGATGGCTGACGTATGCTAGCGTATTCGCCGAGGCATCGTCTTGCGCGATATCTCTGTACGAATATTTTGAAAATAATTGATTGTAAGCCGCTGTTGGTTTAGTCACCATCAGCCCCCTCCGTGGTTTAAGTCATTAAAAAAAATGGCAGTCATTTAATTATTAAATTTTCAAAATTGTTATGGAAATTGTCATGGTTGACAATCAATGTTGTATAACATTATATAGATAGTTTTATCTACCGTATTTATGTTTTTAAAGCGTCAGTCATTTAATTATTAAATTTTGTAAAAATATGAACAAACTCCCAGTCATTTAATTTTCAAAAAAAATCAGAACGTTGCATTATACGGGAAATAGTCATCTACGGTGTATGTATAATATATATGCAATTGAATAATATCTGTATAGACATATGTTCAGCACTCATTGTCATATTTAAGCAGTAAATTTGATGGCAATTAGCCACGTCGTTCTACAGATATAGATAGTACTTCAAACTCCTTTGATTATGCATTTTTTTACTCTATAGACTATCAAACTCTGGAAAGCTTTCCGACTTTTATTCCCCACAAATGCGCCTGTGGGGCTCAATAAGGGAGTAAATCCATTTTAGCAGAATTAGCCTTTGTCAATCAATGCTATTGAGAATGTCTTGAAAAACACCAAATAATGAAACAAAAACCATTTGAAATGGAAAAGCAAAAAATTAGAGGTATATATGCCATCACTCAGCCTGCCCACACCACATACTAACCTTAAGGATACCAATACCACCAAGGTGTCTGGACCTGACAACATCCCAAATATGATCCTCAAATCATGTGCTGAAAGTATTGCCCCGCTCTAATTAATATCTTCTATAGATCCTTGTATACTGGAGAGCTGCCTTTAGATTGGAGGAAGGCAAATATTGCCTGCATCTTCAAAAAGGGGACAAACATTCAACGGAAAACTACCACCCCATATCCTTAACCTCTGTCACATGCAAACTGCTAGAACATATTGGCTGCCATCACCTCAGGTCACATCTGTAATCCAATAACATTCTAACTAGCTTAAATCACAGCTTTAGACCTAGCTATTCTTGTGAGACCCAATTGCTAACCACAACTTATGATCTATTATCTAGCTATGACCAAGGTAAACAATATGGCATTGCAATATTAGAGTTCAGTAAAGCATTGGGTATGGTCCCTCGTAGAAAATTGCTTCATAAGCTTGCACACTATGGGATCACTGGACATATTCACTCACGGCTTTCTAACTGAGCATTATATGAAAGTTGTTTTGGTGGGTGCAGAATCAGAGGGGCTAACAGTCGACTTTGGGGTTCCCCAGGGAACAGTATTGGGTCCCTTATTGTTCTTATGCCACATAAAAGATTTGCCACAGACTCCGTCAGCTCACAAGTACAGTTGTTTGCAGATTACTGCCTTCTCTATTGTGTGATTAACACCCAAGCTGATCATACCATCCTACAAAATAACCTTTCTGCTTTAGAAACCTGGTCAATGAAATGGGGGTTGCGATTCAAATGGAAAAAATGTTATATCATCAGTGTACGAGGTAAATACACTTCATATATGGCCTATACATAGTTGTCCTACAACATGTAGAAAGCAATCCATACTTAGGTATTCTTATCTCCCTGGACCTCAAATGGGAACAACATATCACAGCTACTAGCAAGAAAGCGGTGATGACCCTAGGCTTCTTGTGCAGAAATCTCAGAAATTTTCCAAAGGACTGCAAGCGGACTGTTTATCTTGCCCTAGTTTGACCAATTTATGAATATGGAGCAGTTGTGTGGGCCCCCACACCAAGCAAGACATCGACCGGCTAGACTGTATCCAGCATCAGCCGGCCAAATTTATCATGAATGACTATCGCTCTCAGCAACTGGGTTGTGCCACACGTATGCTACATGAATTAGAACTTCCTTCATTGCAAGACCGTCATGAACGGATGTGACTGGGCTTCCTATACAAAGTCAGTGAGGGCTCAGTACCAGCGATGCCACCTTCACAGTTTCTTGAACTGGTCTGAACGGATAGAAAACATATCAGAGCTTCCACTAGATACCAAGCCAACTTTGCTAGTGAAAATATTGTAGAAAAATCTGTTTATAACAACTCAAAGTTTTCTAAAGTACCACACTCAAACACTGAACAATTTAGAAATGCATCCATTGTGAAACGTGTCCTTGAATGGAATCACCTGGAAGAAAGACTCGCCTCTTCTAAATCAATTGATGTTTTTAGGAAAAAAACTCAGTGACTTCTACTAAACATATTTATCTTGTGCTACTCCACCCTCCATTGCATATATACCAATATTGGATCCTGCAACGTATTACTACAGAAACAGAAACAGAAACAGAAACAGAAATATGTATCCTGACATCTCAATATCCAGATTGTATCTAATCTATGCAAACTAATTTACTTTCATAACTTACAATATAACATTACAATAGAACAAACATACAGCCTACACCAGGGGACAATTCAAATACGACACTGCCAAGTCCCATTCAACACCACACAAATTGTTCTACTTATGGCAGTAGTAAAAATGCTCATCTAAACAAGCTTTCATATCACGAAAACATCTTGATCAGCTTAGAATATCAGTTATTAACTTCCAAAGCATCACAAATAATCAAGAAGCATTGCTGCAAGAGATAACAGACAGACATCATATTAGGAAATGAAACGCTAATAGATGGTGATTTTCTCAACTCAGACCTCTTCCCTGAAGGCACACCAAATGAATACAGGTACCCCCCCCCCTTTCGAAGAGATCGTAACAGTGATGGAGGTGGCGTCATAATGTTCACAAGATCTGGACTTATATGCATCCACAGAGAAAACCTTGAAACTGATTCTGAAATAATCTGGGTTGAAATTGCACTAGCAGGAGATAAAACAACACTCTTAGGAAGTTTCTATATGAACCCACCAGCTAGCATCGATAGACTACATGCTCAACATGCTTCACTCGACAAGGTAAAATAAACTTATCCATAATATATCTTGGAGGAGACTTCAATCTGCGAGTTATTGACTGGGATACACACACCTCAGTGCCATGAGATCCTAAGCATGCACACTCAGAGCTACTGATTGATTCCCTCTTTAGTACTTCACTTGAACAAGTAAACAGACATGCAACAAGAGCAATCTCCTAGACCTATTAATTACCACACATCCAAGCCTAGTTACAAAGACATTTACCGCACCACCATTTGCAGATCATGACATCTTGGTAGTTGATGTAATGGCAAGACCAAAGCTCCTGAAGCAACCACCTAGAAAGATATTTCAGTATAGTAAGGCAAACTGGCAAGCTATCAATAAAGATATTGAAGACCTGCAGACAAACTACTTCAATTGTATCCCATCAAACTACAGTGTTGAAGAGAATTGGCAGCTCTTTAAGGATACCATCACTATGCCAATGTCTAAAAACATACCCCAAAAAGAGCTGGGAAGATACCAGACCATTCCCTGGATAACAGAAAACATAAAGAAACTTGTTAGTTAGAAACACCGAGCTTACAACACAGAATGAACAACAGGCAAAAACAGGGACAAAGAGAAATTTAAGCTACGCAGGAAAATACATCTCATGCTACGACAATCATACCAAAATTACATCAAAAAAAATACTGGACCCAGTAAATGATCAGAGTAGCAAAATGTTTTGGCGTTACATCATGAACAGGCGACAAGATAATATAGGAATCAGTACCATCAGATAAAATGGGCAAATCATCACTGACCAAGAAGGAAAAGCTAGAGCACTGAATGAACAATTCACCTCAGTAGGCCCATTCTCTGAAGAAAATATCAGCTTGATGCCAACCGTAGCACCATCACCATATAATACCATTGACAACATAAACATAACATCACTTGCTGTAGAAAAAGCTCTATAGCGCCTTAACCCATCAAAAGTATCAGGTCCAGACAATATACCATCAAGAATACTAAAAAACATAGGCCAGTGTCGTTAACATCAATCATGTGCAAGGTGATGGAGCATATCATGAGCCAGCTAGAGAATGTAGCATATGGACAAAACACTATACTCCATCCAAATCAACATGGCTTCCGACGAAACAGATCCTGTGAAACACAACTAATCTTGACAACCCAAAACCCCTCACATGCCTTGGAACAATGCAGACAGGTAAACATAGCAGTACTGGACTTCGCAAAAAGCTTTTGATAAGGTACCACACCAATGCCTACTCCGGAAATTACACCATTACAGAATACAAGGCAACATTCTGGGATGGATAACATCATTCCTCAGTGAAAGAGGGCAATACGTTGTCATAGAAGGTGTCTGCTCTGAGTCAACAAAAGTCCTGTCAGGAGTACCACAAGGATCAGTTTTAGGCCCAATCCTCTTTTTAGTCTACATCAACGACATAGCAAACAACCTCAATTCCACGATCTGGCTATTTTCTGATGACTGCCCCATATATCGGGCCATATATACAGAAGAGAATCAGTGCCTTCTCCAATCAGACCTAGATAAACTTATGGCCTGGAGGGAAACATGGCAGATGAAATTCAACGTATCCAAGTGTAATATCATCAAACTCACCCAACGAAGATCATGCCTCACCACACACTACACAATGAATGGGAAACGGTTGGAGGAAAATAAATATGCACCATACCTCGGCGTCCAACTAACATGCAACCTAATGTGGCACAACCATATATCTAAATCAAGATCATCTGCAAACCGAGTGCTTGGATTCCTAACAAGAAATCTAAGATCATGTCCAACATCCATCAAAGAACGTGCCTACTAATCGCTGGTCAAACCAAAAATTGAATACGCTTCAACAATCTGAGATCCACCAACATGTGACCGAAAAAAACAACTTGAAGCCATACAAAGGAAGGCTGCAAGGTTGGTACTAGGTCGCCCAGTGTACCTCTATCCGAGGGAAAATGTCTCAGCAATGATGAACCGACTGGGACGGGAAAGCCTTGCACAACAGCGAATGAAGGTCAATGTCATCTTCATGTACAAGATCCTGCATGGGCAAGTACCTATACCAACAGAATACCATCCTAAGTGGGCCAACATAAACACCACTAGATACAGTCACCCATTGAAGCTACAGCAATATCAAACAACAGTTAGACAGTAACATAGCTCATTTCTACCGAAAATTGTACCAATATGGAACAACCTGGCTGAAGAAACAATCACCGCCATGGATGTAGAGATATTTAAGATCTACATCCGTGAGATCACATACTAAGACTGAACGAGATGATGTAAATAGTGTACATAGATTTTGTAAATGGATCAATGGACAATTTTAGTCTTGCGCACTGTGAACTCCAGCCATGTTTACGAGGACCGCACCTAGGCATGATGTCCATTAGGATTTTGCCTTGTATCTGTATACAAATCTGTATCTGTATCTGTAAGATATAATTATTTATAATTGTTTATGTAAGTTCTGTCTTGTCTAATCTATATATACCTGTATATATGTATGTAAGGTGTCCGCCTTAGTTGTTGTTGTTGTTGTTGTTGTTGTTATTGTTGTTGTTGTTGTTGTTGATGAGATTCCTCCAATTATGGAATACCTCTAAAGTAGAGTGAATGTCAATTCCGGGTATTTCTCTGGAAAGATTTTCATCGCTATTGGGAGAGTGCACGCCATCTTGTCATGTGTAGCCGATGAACTAGTGCACACGAGAGCTGTTCAAGATGCATACACAAATCCTAATCCAAGCGAATCCATTCGGGGAGACTTTCATGTCTGACGTCAAGTATAATTTCTAGTGTACACCTTTTATCCATGAGCAGAGCATCACATACAGCAGTTTCACATAGTTGCATAATCTCTGTAATTATAGGTTGGTGGATACTTTCTAGGGATGGACATAGCAGCAGAAAATGCTCCCTATCCTCTGGATCAGTGCCACAAAGATTACATGTTGAATTACCGCGATGCTGATTCTGTCTTGCTATATTTCCTTGTAGCCTATATGTGCCTATTAAGACCCTAGCTTTTGTAATAGCTTGCTGTTGATGATGATTATTTGACATTGATGCTTCCCAGATCCTTGCAGCCTTTGAGATACTTATTGATGACATTTTTAAATGGATCAATGGACAATTTTAGTCTTGCGCACTGTGAAATCCAGCCATGTTTACGAGAACCGCACCTAGGCATGATGTCTGCTAATTTTACAGTCTCACTCCAGTGAGTCTTTGAAGGTGTGTCACTGAGGATTTTGGTGAACAATGGACAGGTGATACTTGTATAGGATGTTCTGTACATGGATGAACCAGCTATTTGAAGAAAAGTCTTTCATCGCTAGTTTACGGACTGCTTTATCAGATTCTAGTGTTCCTTCTAGTACTACAATGTTCCGTATAAGGGTTAGGGTTCTAATGTTGATGCAGCATTCCCATAAGGCCCAACATTGCTACATTTGCAGTGGAGTCTGGTAAAGACTCCAGTTTCTGCATGGATAATAGCTGAAATTTCTCCATTGGGTCTAGATCCTTTGTTGTACATTTCCATAGTGCAGCCCCATATAGAAGTATGGGAGGATGTAAGTCTTCCAGATGGAGGCAGATATCACTGGATTAAGACCATTCTTACCATGGAAGCCAGCGCCAAATAGAGCAACAGCTGCTCTTCTGGCATTCCCAATATTTCTCTGTACTCTACATTTCATTAACTGTTTGTCTTTGGTGTTATACTTATATAGTATGCCTAAGTGAATGGCGTCTCACTCTGGTTGTAGTTGATTGCCTTGAAACGTTAGCTGTCTGTCTGTATTGGGGGGTCGCCTCAAGTTCAAGTTCAAATTAATTTATTTTGATATAAAATGTACAGTTTGTAATTACACAACAGGTGGTATACCAAAGGCGGAGCCTATATAGACGGTGGACCCCTACATAGAACAATATATTATACATGAAGGACTGATACTATAAAATATATGACATAAAGGTTTAACTTAGTCCTAAAAGAAAAACAAGAGAGATGGGATGGATAGACAACATATTTACAGGTACATAGGTGTGCTTATCTTGCTAATTAAAATTATTATTATTATTTTTTTTTTTTTTTTATTTGTTTGGGTGACTGGGTGCAAGTATGATAATGCCATGGTGGTGTGGGTGTTTGTTGTTGTTGTTGTTGTTGTTGTTGTTGCTGGGTTTTTTTACATTACAACACAACATTTTTTATTTTTGGTTGACTTTGATTATACAGTACACCACGCTGGTACACTGATGGAGCCTATGTTCGCCCCTAGACCAGACTAATGGATTTTATCCAGTAGCGGATTTGTATACACCTTGTCATAACAATAGACAATGCCTTCGGCGGACAACCTGGTATAACTTGTGAATATATTTATTTTGGAATTATTGAATAAATAATGTTGAATCTTGCATCTTGATGTACGTGGCAGTTACCAGCCACGGTTCTCGTCCGACAGGAGGAAATTACAGAACAAGAAGAAGAAATGTCTACTTACATACCTAAAACGTTGCTAGAGAAAAGGTAGGTACTCAAGTTTCTACCTAGTGAAAGCATAGTATGCTAATCTTATTGTACTACACAAACAAATAATTCGCAAGTGAATAAATGTGCTGAATGTTGTTAAATTATTGAATGTTACCAGTTTTCGTTTTTTAATTACCCATGCCACAGGCATTTGAAGTTTACCCGCCTATTTCATATTATTAACATATTTCATATAAACTATATATATATATATATATATATATATATATATATATATATATATATATATATATATATATATTGAAGCTTTTCCGGCCGGCTGCCACCAATTGGAGCACTAATTTCATCCACACCAGTTTTTGCCACATGCGCTGAAGCGCAACCATGTCTGACACCAGCCGAAGTTGGTGTTCCCACTGACTGGTAATATTCTGTAAGTGGCTTCGAAGCATGGCTAGTTTCAAGCTCTGGTAGTGTGGCATTATTACTGACAGGCTCTGGCTTTATTTTAACATCCATCCACCTAGCATTTGCAATATTTAATCTATCAGTGCTAGCTTGGTTTTGTAATGCTGCTGCATCTGTATATCCAGCTAGCAACTGCGCCATTGCGGCCCATTGTTGCCTCAACCCCTAAGGCAGTGATAATGGCTTCTATGCCTTCTCTTGCCTTTTGGGTGGCCTGCAATGCCTGCCATGTGCATTAACTGGTAGTGTGTTTTGCTCATGGTTACATAGGCCAAGTCGTCTCAGGCTTGGCAGAGAAGAGCTCTGTATGTAGGGGTGTTCAGACCCAAACCATCATTACTACTGCCCATAAAGCATTTACGATCTATTGAAAATGATTCATTGACGCTCATTGCCTAGCTGTTGGATATGCCAGAATATTTGTCTGCTCCATGGCAGTCGGTGGTGCCTCAAAATTATTTATCGTGGGACCAATACACGTCTCATTGGTGTCGCAAATGCTTCCCACCTCATGCTGCTTTTCAGCCTTTGGCTGAAGTGTTATTCCATACACAGATACATTGTTCTTGTAAGGCTCCAGATTCAATTCATACTACTAGCGTTGGTAGTACTCACTGGGTGTACATCACTGGTAAGCAGGGTTGGCAAGTTTTGGACACTAGTGGTTTAAACCGCGGTTTAAACCATGGTTTAAACCGTCTGCCCAAAATAGGTTTTGGACACCTTAAATTGTCCCAAACTGTCCAAAACCTACAATAATTGGTAAAAAAATATTTTTCTGAAATGTAATTTTCTTAAAACAACTATATAGCATTTAGACACACAGGTACATGTACATATTGATGGATGGTTATCTACATGTATTTTTGGATACTTTATTGCTATATAATAATAATAATAATAATCTAAAAGGACACATGATTTCAATAAATTAGGAGTCTTATTTGCTACTTTCTATAATCCATGGGTTAATTTTTTTCAACTTTTGTTTGTCTTAAATGTTTTAACTCTGTATATTTCGACCAGTTGTGTTAAACCCACAGAAACCCTATTTAATCAATAATGTAAACATATTAGACTACCTATGTACAGCTAGATGTTTATATTATTGAGAACTGTCTCTGTGTCTAAATCTATTTCTTGCAAAATGTTCATGGCCTATAGAAGAATCTTAAACTCATAGAGAAAATATAGTCTGCTAAGATGTTGTTTCAACAATTAACTGATGACCCTTGCTCTCTAAGGCTATTTTTAGAATTCACTACTCAGTACACACATTAGCTATGTTTACATAAGATCTTATGCAAATTTGGGATTAAGGCATTAAGCTGATAGAATATAAATTAGATTCTTCATGTTTTCATCTATCCTCAGTTAATGCTAGATATCAATTAGACAATTAGTAAAAAGATATCCTTGTGCTACATTAATCTTTGAATTCTTCTGTTGTCCCTGAATATTTATGTGTTGATGGTATTTGAAATAGTTAATATGTATTTCAAAGGTGGTAGGCCTAAGGATCCAATTTGGAAGCACTTTTTGGAAGTTAAGATTAATGGCAAACAAAATGGCTAAGTGTAGAGAGTGTGAGTACACAGTTGTCAACAAGGTAGCAAGGATGAAAATACACTATGAGAAGCATGAGAAGTCTACTGAAAGTCCTGTTGAACAGGCTGATACAGACAGTGGCAGACACACATATCAGCAAAGACATCAAGATTTTGAAGGTAAATAAAATTAATGCTTAACCCACTTGCCTCTAATGTCAATAATTAAAAATTCTATATTGTGACTATACCAAGGAAACTGGTTTTCATTTTTCAACAATTTTGTTGGGCGATGACAAATTTGTTTGAAAATAAAAAAACAGTTTATCTTTTAATTTTATTTGAAAAATGTTTTTTGTTGACATTGGAGTGCTAGGAGTCCAGTATATCTAATACATGCCTTAACCCTTTCACCGATGAATTCCTCAGCTATCATTTTTCAAGGACACTATGCGGGAAAACTGCAGAATATTTTGAAACTAATTTGACTGGAAAACAAATTTACTCATGAAATGACTGCCCGCTTTTACTAAGCCAGTCATTTCAGTGAAAAATTTTCAAAAATTTGTGCTAAGTTGTGTTTAAAAGTCATAATGTACAATGTAGGTACGGTTTCTATTCACTGTAATTGTCTTGGCCGCATAGGGTTATCAACAGGATGTCTCACCTTTAGTTCAGATACCTGAGTTAATTATTCTTCTTTGCCATGCTAGTAATATGAGCCAGGTCTGTTAATCTCTGATAACCACAATCACATGCTGAGCCACTTTACAATTCAATGGTATAGGTGTCATAATTGGCCTGTGAGGGCGCTGGCTTAAGATTAGAAATAACACACAATGATCTGCTTATCCCTATACTTTCTGCAACCCAGGGTTTTCAGAAATACTCTTGCCTGAATACCTTTACTACAGTAATATTATGAAAACAATTTGGCATAGCACACTAACACCCTTCAGATAGACTGATGCAAACAGTCAAACTAATATTCAGCAAGTCCCAAAGTTTTGAAAATAAATAATAACATGCATTTATTTGACAGAAGGGTGGTCTCTCTTTAACTCTATCCATTCCAAATTTTAAATGTATTGAATTATGACATAAAATTAATTACTTTTGAAAATTCAACATAGGAATGACTGATTTTGTTGCAATTCCAGTCATTTCAATGTAAATTTTTAAAAAGATTATCATATCTTGTCCCCAAATGGCTTGGACCAGGTAGGGTGTATAGCTACATTTGGCTATATAGCACATGTAATATCCCCCTTTTCTTTGTTTCAGCTGGACAAAACCATCAGCTGCACCATGCACAAAGCGACTAAGAGAAGAATTGCCATCACAATCAGCACCACCCTCACCAACCTGTCCAGTTCAATTCTCAATTCAACCCGATCTGAGCCGACATTGTATCACTACCACCTCAGCGATGAAGTCAGCAATAGATATAGAAGTCGCGAGGTTGTTTTATGCTTGTAACCTTCCATTTTCAATGGCTTGAACATCCGCAGTTCATAAAAGTTGTTAGTATGCTACGCCCAGGATATAAACCCCCTTCACGTAAACTGATTGGTGGAAAGCTTCTAGATGCAGTGCATGATCAGGTGACAGAGGATATGAAGGTGATTCTTGATGGCAAGACAGCAACATTAGTGGAGAATGGGTGGAGTAACATTCACAATGAACCTATCATAGCCATCCTGCTTGCAAGTAGAATGAAAGAGCTTCTTCCTAAACAGCTTTGACACTGGTTCTATGACTAAAAGTGCTGAAAACTGTAAGGTGAAGTGTCAAGAGACAATACAATATGCTAAGACAAAATACAACTGTACAGTTAAGAGCATTGTCACAGATAATGCAAAGAACATGGAAAAAATGCATGATGGTTTGAAGGCTGATGACAATGATCTTATTGTCTATGGCTGTTCTGCACACTGGCTTACACTTACTAGGGCAAGACATAACACCGGATACGCTAATTAAGCATGTAGTTGAGATTCAAAAATATTTCAGGAATCACCACAAGCCACTATCCTGGCTCTCGGAATGTATTGGTAGTGTTAAGCCACAGCTTCCTTGTGACACTAGATGGAAGAGTCAACTCGTGTGTATTGACTCCTTCATTCACAACCGTCCACATTTCAAGAAATTGTACAAGACCATGAGGAGAAATAGATAATTCTATTGTCAAGAAGATAATGGACTTTAACCTGTTTAAAAATGCAAGAGACTTAGCCGAACAACTTCGGCCAATTTTCAATAGCAATTGACACAATGTCAGAGTGACACATCAAACTAGCCGATGCATGCCATGTTTGGCTTGAATTACTAATCAACACTCTGCTAGAACCACACAAGAAAAACTCTGTTAGCACGTTTCAGCAAGGCAATCCTGCCAGAGCATCTTGTCGCATACACATTACATTCCAAAGTTTCAGGGCGAGATGCTGGTGGCAAAACAGTTTGAAGAAGTGAACAATTGGATAATAGCTAAGAACCCTAGCTTTATAGCAACATTTATTGCATACCAGGCTAAAAGCAGCCCATTTCCTGCATCTTATTTCTGTGATGCTGCAGTTCAAGTGCCTTCAGTGACATGGTGGAAGGCCTTGAAAACACTAGGTGTGCCAGGTGATTTTATTGATATGGCTATTCAGCTGCTTGAAGCACCAGCATCATCAGCATCGATTGAGAGAATTTTTAGCAATTTTAGCTATATCCACACTAAAATCCGTAATAGGGCTTGGAGTAGAGAAAGCGTCAAAGCTAGTGTTTTGCTACAGGATGTTGAGAGGGCTGTCTGATTTGGACTACTAATTAAACCTAATTAACCCTTTTAAGTTTTAATTGTATGTATTTGATAAAAATGTAATAATAACTCATATAATAAATGGATTTTGTTTAATATAGTGCTTTTGATGCAATCTCTGATTTCTTGTTATTTTTTAATAGGATTATGATGCATAAGAGTATGGTGATATGTCCAACATAGTTTTGGACAATTTTGTACAGTTTTGCACTGGTTTTAAACCATTTAAGACAGGTTTTAGACAGGTTTTGGACAATGTCTGCTCAAGTTAGTTTTGGACTGTCCAAAACCCAACCCTGCTGGTAAGCTGGCGAATGTTAAGCCTTGATGCAAGCTGTTGTACTTTCGTGACAACGCATGTAGTGGATTGAACTGGCCTTCCATAGTGTAGGTAATCTTTCTCGTACACACACACGTACAGCGCCAAAATTCAAGCAGAATATGGTGTTTCTGCAGCCTCTGAGATGTACAAAAACACTGTTCAAGGGGCGTCACTGCGT